>WEKX01010585.1:0-35857 GCA_013390025.1 Pitta sordida | reverse complement strand
GCCGCTCCCGCGGTGCGTGTGTGCGTTTGTTTATATTTCACTCCATGCGGATGCAGAAGTAGCTCCAGCGGGAACCGACCTGTATCCAGCCGGGAGAGGACACCCCCACGCCCCCGAGATCGCTCCTCGTCGCTTCCGCAGATATCTTCCCTTTTGGGGGGGTGGTCCTTCGCGCCCTCCCTTGGCAGGAGGGCGGGGGGATCCGTGGGATTACGCCGAAGACTTTTTCCTTCTTCAAAAGGCCCTAAAGGGAGCCGAAGTCTTAGCATACATCCAACTGCACACTAGCGTAAGCCTGTCACTTTGCGGTGGCCCCAAGCCACACTCAAGCAACCCCCCAAAATCTCTTAGCCGATGGAGCAGGGGACAAGAGAAGGCCACCTCAGGGGCTGGCTTAAAAAAAAAATCCTCCTTCTCACAGGGAAAAAGCAAACACAACGGGAACAAATCAAATCGCCAGTCTTCCAACAGGTCCAGAAGCTTTAAGCCCTCCCTAGGGCTGCCAAAGAGAATAGGTTTTGTTCCAGCATCAACACCACATTCATAACCTCCTTGCTCCCGCTGCTGCCATCTTGACAGTTTTTCCCCCTTCACTTAAGTCATTTAAAAAGCGCAGGCAGACAAGGCAGGGAAAGCCACATCGGCAGGGGCAGGAGGCGGCGGGGGGTGCTGAATCGACAGCCACCTCCACACAGGCAGCAACCGAGATCCGAATTCACGGGAGGAAGAAGCAGCGCTGCTGCATGGTTCCTGCTCCTCTTGCTTCTGCGCCTTCAGCTCCGAAGAGCCTTCCCTTTAAAGGCGAAGGAAGGGAAAACGGCAGAGCGCCCGCTCCCCCTGCGAGCAGCCGGCGAGAGGCAAGCGATCCGCCCGCGCCCAGCCCGTCCGCCGCCGCAGCCCGCCCGAGCAGCCTGTCACCCTGCTCACCGCCGACTTCCACATCCCTCCTCCTAACAACCACCGGCAGCAACACAAAGTTATAGACACACGCAGAGGNTGGGAGGAGCCACCGGGGCTGGGCGGGCTGGAGAAGCTGCCGGGACGCGGCGAAGGCAGTGTTTGCTGGCTCGCCGTCCTTGGGCTCCGGGGCCGTGCCCCTGCCGCGCTGCCCGGGCGGCGGGAAAGCGGCGGCGGCGAGAAGCGCTCAAGCTTCTCCAAGCGCACGATAAACTCTTTCCAAGCGTTACATGAGCCCTGTTTCTCTTCTGACTTCTTTCCACTGGTCATAAGTCATGGGTGCACGAGTTATTCTGGTAAGCATTAAAATTTAGAGTCTAGTTTCGTAATTTTTTTTAAACTTAAGTTCCACCTGTAGGTGATGCCGGGGGCACGTTCAGACGTGTCCACACGTGCCACACGTGAATATAATCCCACTGTACTTCCTGTGCCCTAGCAGAAAACCCTCCAAAGTAGCTCACTTGAAGACGTAGTTAATTATGGGTTGAATAAAGGGGTGACCCACAAAGCCCAGAAACATAAAGCTATTAATATGGATGTAGTTATAAGTACATTACGCAGTAATGTGTATGTATCAGTTCTCACCTAGCCCAGTATGGACCTAGGCTGGGGACTAGATTGAGTGCAACAGTAGTGTTGTCTCTGATACAAGACAGAGACAACTGCATGCTTGAGAAGCAGGGGCGCTTCTGAAGCATTGCTGAATGGAATTAGCGGACAAATTAAATTGTTCCCGATGCATTTAGCTTTACGGACAAGCAGTGAGATTTGATAACCATCCAGTTTGATTAGAAAACAGCAAGGCCCTGATCCTGCATACCTTGCACATCCTGCTAAGTAAGGCCAAAGGGTTTAGTTAGGTTTCATACTCAGGTTAGGAATAGTTTGACATGATTTTATTACAAGGGACAGCATTTCAGTGTGCATACAATTAATCTTCAGTTATCTAAATATAGTAAGAGACACTGAATTAATCAGAATGAATGCAGGTTCGAGTAATGGAAATAATTTTCACTGCAACTCCGTTTTGGGTCATAACAATGTGCCCGGCTGTAGCTTTTGTTGTGACGTGGCCCTTTACAGGAATGTGAGGCAGCTCAAAAAGACACCAGCCACTCTGCAGTTGTGACACTGGCATTCACATGTATGATTTAGCAATTGGTAGGGAGGAAAACCACAGTAGTGTCGAGGAGCCAGGAACCAAGATCAGACGAGAAGGCATGGTGAGAAGACACTTAGTCCAACACCACATCCCTGAGGAGCCTCTCCTTGTGGCTTTCAGCAGTTAGCTAGAGAAGGTCAGCTGCAAAACTGTGACTGATGCTCAGCTCTTTCCCAAAACTTGCTGCTGCTTTGAAACCACCCCATGGAGGACTTCCTTAGCTCCTGAGGTTCCAGGGAAGCCTAGCACTTAGACCTTGGGCTGGATTACAAGATTCAAATCTAGTCCTAAATGATATTATAATCTTCATTCATTTATTTAATTGGCATTGCATTACTCTACAGGCTTTGCTATTAGGTCTCATTGTACTGGGTGAAGGCCCTGCACGTGGTAAGAAATGTCCCACTCCCTAGCAGAATTGCAGTCTAAGTAAGGCAGGCCAGGGTGGGAGAAAGGAAATAGGTAAGTAGTAACCCTATTAAAGAGATGATGGACTGAGGCACTGAGCAATTACATGACTGTACTGAGGTCATACAGGAAACTCATGTCAGAACAGAGAAATAAAACTGGATCACCTGAGTGCCAGCCTTGGGCCTTTACTCTAAGATTATCTGCCCTCTTCAGAATTCTCTGGTGTATCAGTCACACAACCTTTATCATATGTCATGGTATGAGTTCCTCACAGCTCCATGCAGAATGTGTATGCCAATAATATTGCAGTTTAGATGTGTAATTAAAACCACAGTATAGTTGTGCCTACACAGTTTACTTACTAAAAGTGTATAAGCAAAGCAGAAAGACATGGGAGCTCCTCTTTTCATTGGTCCATGGCTGGACCTGCTGAAATACATATAAAAACTGATCAAAATTGAATCTAAAGCCTGCATGATTTCCAGTCTCTTCCTTTAAGTACTTTAATGCCTCAAGGGTGGTATGTTCAAAAAGACTTCATTTATGGGAGTTTTATCGCTGACTTCAACAGGAATAAAGTTAGGCCAGCCCTCAGGCCATTTGAAAGCCATGCACACTTACTGTGCCTCCTTAGATTACAAGTGTTTCAGGGCAGTGCTGCATCTTCCTCTGCACCTCCTTTTATCTACTCTCGCCACTCAAGCTGAGGTTGGGAACATGTGTGCCTATCTGGTTGCATGGATCTGGCAGGGTCACAGCTATGTTGCAGCTAGAGAAGCTAGAGGAGTGCAGGTGACATTCCGGGCTTTACTTTTCTTACACAAATACATATCTTGCTACAGAAGCCTTGGGTGGAGCTGAAGTTGCATGGGTGATCATTATAGAAATCTACTCTAAAGTTTGGTGCTGCACAATTAACTGATGTTATATTGCAGTTATGTTAAACAACGGCTGCATTGTCTACGTGGACCTCACATAAACAAGGTTGTTTTGTAAGGCACCTGCAGCCTGGCCTCTGAGAAGTTTATGTTCCCTGCAATAACCCTGTCTACCCCTCCCACCCAGCCCATGAGAAAGTGGCTCCCTCAGCGTCGTTTTTATTCTTTCCGCAGTTCCCTAATATATCCTTGAAACGCAGACACGGCAAAGGGCAATACGTTTTGTGATTGATTCAGAGTAACCTGTGTGCTAATTAGAAAGAAATATCATGTATAAACCAGCCAATTTCATACCTTGAGACTTCAACTGTTCTGCCCAGTTTGGCTAAAAATGGCTAATGGGTTCCACAGTTGTTATGGAAAGCTTGGCTGACTGGTAGATACAAAGCAAGGGTCAAATTGTGCCATGGAAATATGAAGGGTCTGCCAAAGATGGCTACAGAGTTTTGACGATAAAATTTTCTTCAGTAACAAACAGAAACTTAAAGATCACTTGAAGTTGGACTTCAGCCTGTGAACTGGCTGACTGATTACTGTAACAGAGTGGAGGGTAAGGAAGAAAAGTGCGGTAGCAGAAGGAAACAGTCACATTACTGCTGTGGAGAAAACAACTGTTTCCTCAGGTGATCTTGACAATTTGGGGATTGAACTCCAAGGCTGAAAGCACCCAGCTCTGCATACACCTAAGCCTGAACACCCATGGCTGACGAATTCTTGACCCATTTCTGCACTGTGTAGAGCACAGTGACTGCAGCCACCCACACTAAATGAAACAGGATCACCTTTCTGTAACAAAAAGTGGAACCTCCAAAAAACTTAGTCAAATAAGGAGCTGTGAAACCGAGTGGGAAAACTCAACCCTATAGCTTCAAAAACTGTCATGAAAGTGGCTTCATGTCAGCTGTATCTGCCTTGGCAAGGCTCACTAGAAAGCCGCACCTGTAGGCTGAGAAAGACTCTCAGCTTCTTGTAGATAGAAACAGCGTTTCGTACATTTACTGACAGCCACAAATAGCAGTGAGTAGTTACCTTGCCAGCTCTCTCAGGTTTATCTATGCAGCCTGCAATATTGATGTTTTCCTGCAATCCCTTTTCTTAAAGTCCCATTAAAGAAGCATCTCAGCTTTTATTCTATACCAATAGCCAGGTTCCTGATGCACCGTGGATGTGACCCAAGAATACCATGAGGGCCAGGAAGAAAGGTAGTGGGAGGAACCCCCCTAAAACCTAATTGCTTATTTTAAAGTCTTTTGTTTAAACTCATATTTTTTAAGCTCATATTGCTTAAAAGCTCTGCCTTGTAATTTTTGAATACTCAGGGGTGCATGCAATTACTGAGTTTACGAATATCATTAGGGTGANCCGGCCCCGCCCACACCAAGCTAGGCTGCGCCGCGCGAACTGAATGATGTCATGCTCCGGGGCCGCGCGTGACCGCCGGGGCCCGCCCTCGTCTCCCATTGGCCGGCGCCCGTCTCTCGTCAGGGCAGGGACGGCTCCCATTGGCCAGCGCCGCCGCCCCGCCGCCGCCCCTCGGAAAATAATAAACAATCGAGTAAAACGCGCGCGAGGCCGCCCCTCCCTCCCCTGGGCGCGGGGGCTGCGGGAAAAGCCCCTCCCGGAGGGGCCGCGCTTGGATCCCCTCCGGCCTGCGGCTGCTGCGGCGCTGGGCGGGGGGGGGGCAAGCGGAGGNCTTTTTAAGCTCATATTGCTTAAAAGCTCTGCCTTGTAATTTTTGAATACTCAGGGGTGCATGCAATTACTGAGTTTACGAATATCATTAGGGTGAAGACACATCATGATGAGATCAAGCAAGAAATTCCACCTTTTTTCCTCTTTTTTTTTCCTTTTTCTTTTTTAATTTGTCTTCGTCTATATATATGAAAGGATTTGGATATTCAGTCATCTTCCCTTGCCTCCTGCCCCACCAGGACACTTCCACAGACCTGTGAAGACAGAGAGCTCTCCTGCTTAGCTTGGGCTGGTCCAGCGGCCAAACCCCGCTCTGCTCTGCCTCCTACTCGTTGAGCAACCCGGCCACATCCACTTAAACCCGTCTTGGTTACCCCGTGTGGGCTTGATTACACCCACTTACCTCTTAATTGATCCGTCATTTATAACTTAACACCTTCCTCCGCCCACACAGCGCGGGGCGGGNCGGGGGGGGAGCAAGCGGAGGTTGCTCTTGGTTGTCCCCTTGTCTCAAAGATAAGTTGTGCCGGGCTGCGAGTGCCCTCCAGATCTGGGCTTCGAGGCAGCGGAGATCTGTGTGTGGTGCGAGGGAGAGGGGCTGGGGGGTCCGTGTCTGGCGCCCAAGTGCGCAGGGTAGGGCACCTGTGAGGAGACCTCGGAGCTACATCTCTGTGTCACTGTTGGTTGGCTCCCAGGGACAAAAACTGCCCCCGAGGTGGCTGTCCTGGCCACATGGTGCTGTGCCGAGAGATGCAGCCTCGATCCTTGTATCGCTGTGGTGGTTGGTGCTGAAACGGCACAGCCCCGAAATACCCACCTTTCACAGGTCTGCTTCCCTCTGCCTACGAACACCAGGCACGCTCGTGTAGCAGAGGATTTAATCGGGGATCAGGTGACGGGAATCAGAGCTGCGGGAAAGCATTTACCTTTGCTGAGGCTCACAGCCTGGCCTCTCCTTTTGAGAGCAGGTGCCTCAAAAATACGGCCTAATTAATTTCCTTCAAGGGATTAATTGTTTTCTCCCGTACGTGGACCCTGGAGGAAGAAGTACAAGCACCTCCCTGACATTGCCATCCTGTATTTCCAGTAATCAGAGCACTTGCTTAGGCGCTGGAGATGTGGCTCCTGGTCCTTTTCCCAGAACTTTCTGTTCTCTGACAGATGTTCAATGTAAAGTACATAGAGTACACTTTTGAAAAGAGGACTGAAATCTAAGGCTGTTCCACTCCTTTCCCCATGGCAATGTTATTATTGCTAGGTCATGGCCTCTCCTTGATTGCTCCCGTGAATCCTGAATCCCCACCCTCTCCCCCAGGCAGCCGTACGGGTTCAACAGGCTGGTTGGCAGTGGAATGTGTGCTGGGCTAGCCTGGTAAGATATTCTCCGGGAAGGTCAGAGGCGGGCATCTGAACCCCATCGGGCAGGAGGAGAAGCTGACCTTGTGCCTCCTTTTGTGGAGGGCACTGCAAGGCATGCAAGGGGAAGGAAGTCCCCTTTTGGGGAGTTGTGAAAGGGTTCCAAAGGGCTGGTGAAGTGCTAAGCAAAAGCAGTCAGCAGCTTAGCAGAAGCTGGGGAAGTCGATTATAAGCACTTGCAGCTGGTTCTCACTCTCCAGCCCTGGAGGAACTGGGTGACTGCTGACTCAGGAGCAAGTTGGAGGAATGGGAAGGGGTTCACATTTCGTGAGTGCCTGTGACAGGCACGCTGCAGAGCGATGGGATAGCGAGGGCCACCTCCTACTTGCTGCCTGGTCTTGGAAGATGATGTGCTGTGAGAAGCTGGAGCCCATTGGTATGTGTTGGATGTGCTCTGAGAAGGCTGCATGGCCGAGGCCACGGGGCTCGGGGCTCATCTTGCATGGAAACGTGTCTGAGCTCCAGATTCCAGCACTGGGCCCAGGGGGAATACAGGCACAGAGCTGCCCAACGTGGGGTGGTTCTGGACATGTGAAAGGCAGAATGTCCTGTATCATGGGATGCTGACAACTTAAAAATAGGACTCCAGATCCTCCAGGATTAGGCTTCAGTTGAGTAGGGGGCTGTTGAGAGGGCAGTTCTGAACTTTAATGCCTCAGTTCTGCCCCAGCCCTGCGTCTGGTATTAAAGACCTTACATTCCTTGTGGCTCATGTGAATGTCACTGAAACATTCTCAGAGCACACAAGTATAGCAGACTGCCCTGCAAACTCCTCCTGGAATCTGAGAAGTTGAATCCTTCCACTTGCATGAACCCTTGCCTGCCTTGCAAAATCATTCCCTTCAGTCTAAACCGCCCTGTTAAAGCTGGAGTCGTTCACTGCCAGTTTACCTGTGGAGAAGTAATGACAAGCAAGACTGAGATCTGATTTTATTGGGGGGGTGGCTGTCATTTAAGTGAGCACATGTAACTGAATATATGCTGAGAACTAGTCTGCTGAGGAGCCCACTGTTTCTAAATACAGTAGCTACTCTTCATAATAGGCATGTTTAGCTTTAAATATATCCAGGTAGACGTATTATAAGCCTTATTTAACCAAAATGGATTTTTTCCTTGGAAGTAAACAGGGAAAACTGGTGAGGAACTGTAGCTGAGGTCTGACAGATGTTCAAGTACATGAAGCTTAAAGAGGCATGTGTGCTATTCAGTTTGCTCAGAGAGGCTTTGTGACCTGTGTCTTCACAGCAATGATGACACAAGCTTTTTTGAATAAAAGGAAGAAATTAAATGCCTTGGCTAATTGTACCCTTGCTAGCTAGCTAACCAAGGACACCATTTGACTGTGAAAATTGTTGGTGCACCCAAATCTCTCAGCTGGGGAGAACATCTAAAGTGAGAGTGTTCTCATATTTGTGGGTTAGAAAGGCTATTTAAAAATATTTCTAATTGGAAAATTAAACACTATTGCTTTAAAACAGTGGTGCACTGCTGTGAAAAATTGAGACCATATGGAATCATTTATTACTTTTCAATATGGATTCAGTCTCTGGTGCAATTTTATGTACTTGCTAATGCATAAAGACTTTTGGAGCAGGAATAAAGCACCACAAAGCATGATGTAATGCTATAGGGTCACTGAATCTGTTTCAGATTACTGGATGTTTCAATCTCCTGAAAAGAAAGGGTTGTCCCTGAACCAATGAAACAATGAAGGGGAAGGGAGGTGAGCTCATAAATCTGAAACACTTTGAAAATATAGTGCACATATCAACAAAAACCTTTAAAGGATTTAGTGGGGATTTGGTCACATAAGAGATAAAATTATGAAACAAATTATATTAAGCAACAGGAAAGTTAAAGTCAGTATTAATAGTACAATACTTGGCTGCAATTTTAGGTGTCTTAATGAATCATGTTTTCAAACAGTACAAGCCCACATAAGCATGTGACTGTAAGAGAAAATAAGAGCAAGTAATCCCAGAGTGCACAAAAGTGCTTTTGTTTGTAGTTCTGCGGTCACTGGAAGTGCCTATTCTTGTGCTTATTCACAAACACCTCTGGCTCTTTCTTCCAGAAATCCTATCCAAACCTTTTTGTTCTGACTTAGAGGACTTCGTGCTCTGGCTCTTTTTGTAAGGTTCAGCCTTAGGGTGTCCTTGCTCTGGGAAGGGCTTGAGGCAGGTCTGATGCCCTAGCTGACTTTTTTTTTTTTTTTTTTTAATTGGAGAGTGACAAGCTGTGGGTCAATTTTTGCTCTCAGGGCCTGGGCATTGTCCTTTCACTGGTTCAGGAGGGATCAGCAAGAAGAGGCTGAGTCTGACGAGTTAACCGTGCACGGTTCAAGCCACCTGGCAATGAGCTCTGCAGGCACAGGAGGCAACCTTTCTACCTTTATCATGAACCTGAGAGCAGTATAACCATCTAGCTAGTTATAATTTAACAGAAACCTCATTTTTCATCTCACTGAGGCGGTGTGCTTTCTTTTAAATGTCATCTGTAGGGTCTCAGTGAGTGGAGGAGTTTTGTATGTATTTTTTACGGATACTGACAAAAACTAGTCTACTAGGTTACTGAAAAAGAGCCATATTCTTTCTCAGAGGCATAAGCAAGCTAAAAAGAGTTTGCAGTAACTTTCATACTTCAATCAAAATATTCTTCAGTATATATTTGTCATTTATAACCAGTAGACTAATTGACTGGTTATTTTATTAATGTTGAGACTTATATTTTTAGGAGAGTCATTAAGCAAGCAAATTAACCTTCAGTTTCCCATAGCACTGAAGCTTGTTCATCACTGTTGCACCTTCCACCGTTCTTTAAACCTTTGGTAATCTATAGTAGTAATTTCAAGTAAGTTCAGAGTATGCATATGTTTTCTGAATCAGCACCTTAACATGACCTCTCCTGTGTGTTCAAATTATAGCATCAAAATAAAGCTCTTCAGACAAAATGCAGCCAGTTGAACGAGTACTTAATAAGGATTAAAACATATACCATGAAGAGTAATTGCTGTCTTCGATTAGCTTTCATCCAGATCACATATCTTAGCACTTGGAAAGTCTTAAATAAAATACTCTTTAAAGTCCTTTCTAACTTTTTTGAGAGCAGTTGTCAGTTTAGGCATGTATTCTGTCTTTAACTTGTACCTATGGTAAGAAAATTACTTGCCCATAGATGGCAATAGCATTATATGCTGAACTAGCCCCCAGCCTATGAAAAGAGGCTGCGGTGGTGGTGAACATTAACTTTGGGAATGGAGAAAAAAAATCTTTCTTTTTTTCTTTCTTTCTTTTTTTTTTTTCCTCCCCGTCTGCAGCAGTGGAAACGGGGACTGTTCTACTTGCAGGAATGTTGAGACTAATCATGTGAGAAAAGATCCTGGAGTGATGAGGCAGCATATTTCCCATGTCTGAGGCCAGCATTTGATCTGTGAAGCTGACCTTTAAAACAGCCTGAAAATGAGGAACGTGGCACCAGAGAGCAGAGCAGGAAGCATGAAATGATGTAAGATATGTTTCTTTTGCACATGTAATCCTTTTTTTTCTAAAGCTCTAGGTTTGTGATTCAGCATTTTCTGCCACTGAGAGAATACATCTAAGAAGGGAGAAAATTCTATAGAAAAAGAGAAAGTTCCTACTGTTCTAAGCAAGCTCTAATAAAATATTAGCCATCAGATTTTTTTTTGTCCCTTCCATTGAGGTGGGATGGAGCTTATATTTTCCCTAACTCGCTCTCCCCTCAACCTCCTGATCTGAGAACCATGAAATTGAAGACAAAGTTTTATTTAGGTACAGACTGGACACCTTGTCTACATATAATGGGTATGAAGTGCTTTGTTGGCACTGAATTCCTGGGTGATTGCTGTTTCAACTGTGATAAGCAGCTGCAGGACAGGCCTGTGATGAGACAGCTCTGGGGTCCTGGTGCTGGGTGGATGTTTGGTGCAGGACAGGCAGCTCCCACAGGGCTGAAGCATCAGCCCAGGTGAGGTTGCCAGCTGGGGTTTGATTCCAGCTGCAAAGTGTTGCAGGGCCTCAGACACAAGCCCCCCTCCCTTAGCATATGCAAAAGTGCCTTTATTTATTCCTTACTTCTTGTCTTTTCTTCTTGTGTCCTTCCTCTTGCTGAGATGCTCGAGGCTGCTTTGAGAGGTGTGATGCACCTGCTGGATGCCCCAGTGTGTTGCTGCCTCTCTCCTTCCAAACAGTCAGCAGCAGTTCTCAGATCAGAAGGTCAGGAAGCCATTTTATCCTTCCTCCCTCCCTTGTCACAGGAGGTAGCGGCAGTGGGGATCACTCCCAGGTACTGGAGCTCAGCTGTGTGGGATTGGTGGGATTGGTCCCTTGCACAGTGCTCTTAGCACTTTCCCAAACAATTCCCAGCTATGGACATAAAAAGTATGGCTGCAGTTGTTCCACTTGGATGGGCAAGAGGGTTTAACAACCTGTACCTGGCTGCTCTGTGCCTCTTGGCTAGTTTATCCGTGTGGATGTGGCCTTGGTGTACCTGGGGTGATATGTGCTCAGAGAGGGACCCTGTACAGGGACAGCCTTGCTTTCCAATGTTGAATTACATCATGGTGAAGAAGCAGGGAGAGAGCCTTGTCACGCTTTCTCTTTACCTGCTGAGCTGGCAGCACCAGTGAAGGAGACTGATGGCTGGTTTTTGGAGGCTCCACATGCCAGACAGAAAGAAGCTGGCTTACGTTTGCCTCAGATTCTGAATAGATTTCTTTTTTTTAAGAGTCCTAAGGGACAAGCAAATGGATATGAGCACGTATTGTATTTGTGAGACGAGCAGTGGGATGGCTTGCATGTTATAAATTGATGTTGAAAAATGGCTGATGGAACATCAGAGCCACACAAAATGATTCAGAGCCTGAAGAAAATGCTTTGCAATGGGAGACATGAAGCACTTACTCTCTCTAGTTTATCAAAAAAGGCTGAGCAGAGAACTGAATATGATGGTGAAGGAAACTTCCTTGGGAGAAAAATACTAGGTACTGAAAGGCTCTTTAATCTAGTAAATTGTGGGAATGTGTTGCAGCAAGCTGAAACCAGATACTTTCATATGAAAAACCGGGCACGAATTTATTGGAATGAAGGTGGTAAATCACAATAACAAGCTGTCAGAGTAGTTGGCGCATTTTGCAGATGTGTCCAAGCCAAGACAGGCCTGTTTCTGATGGGTGTGCTCTAATCAAAGTTAAAAGCATGAGGGACACTGTAGTCAAGTCTCAGGCAAGGGAAGCAGGTGAGGTTTGAAGGGCTGTGATATGCAAGAGGCCTGACTAACAGTTCCCAAAGGAGCTGTGAAGATCTGATGGTTCCCACCTGCCCTTGACCTCAGAAAGACTGAGAAAAACAACACTTAGCCTAAGGCTGAAGGGGAGAATCAGAAGTACAGCCTCCTCACTGGCACACTCATGTGCCCTCTGTTTCTACAAGGACTGTAGCTGCCACTTGCTCGGGCTTCACTAATGTTTGCTCTATACCCATCATAAGAACTACCATTCTCCAGTCCACAAGCTCTCTGTACAGACTGGCACTGTGCCTCTTATTTTAGGAGAGCATGAGTAAAAGTTTGTGATGCTCGGTGGCTCATATTGTAGCTCAGATAAACAGTTTCCTTTTTGCATTTTTTTCTTCTTATTTTTTATTTCATGTTCTTAAACTTTGGACTTGCCTGTCCTTTGCTTGCCTGTTCCTCATGCCTTCTAGTTCCCCTGGTGGTATCCATTTCCTCATGTTGTCCTTTCCACCAGGCTCAGAGCACTTCACTGTGTTGATACTCTGCAGTGCAGGATGTCTTAGAGGGTGCTTCTTATGCACGATTTGACAAAATCAACCCTGTCTTTCTTGCACAGATTTCGCATGAGATGAGTATGTCAGTGATGTGCTGTGTAGATAAAGAGCTTGTCAGGACCTTTTTGATAAAGTGCCTTTCATCCAGAAGTACAAATTTGTAGCTCTGTAGCTATTGACAGAAACGTGCTAAGGTATCTTTGCAAAATACTTGCCATCTGTATACAGAGAAGTGTTCTAATCAAATTTTGAAAGCAAGACTTCACTTCTAGAAAACCAATGGGTAGTGGAAATCAAGAACTTCCCATCTCCTATTGTCTTTTCTGGGGTCCTAGTGCTTTTCCTGGTCATTCCCAATCTGCTTGGGACAATGCAAGTATTTTATTCTCTCAATCCCTAAGAAAAGTCTGCTGGTTTCTTCTTGTTCCTGAGGATAATTGTGTACAAAGTCAGAACTGAAACAAGGCGAATGATTTCCTGCCCATGGCAGAGGGTTTCAACCAGACAATCTTTAATGTCCCTTCCAACTCAATTCATGAAATGAAGGGTGGAGTTGTTGTCCAGTAGTTATGCAGTTGTCATTAATACCTATAAACCATTAACGTGGTCCATAGACTCTCTAGAACACAGAAATTAGAAGCAGAGCAAGGTTTTGCACTGATAGTTCTGAACTTATTATTATGTGGGCTAAAAAAAACAACTTTTAGGAATAAGAAATGATGGGGGGGGGGGGTTGTTTGGGTTCTTTTTGTGTTGGGTTTTGTTTTGTTTTTCTGTTTGGATTTGTTTATTTTAAGGGATTTGGGGTTTTTGGTTTTTTTGAGGACAGGAAAACATTTTTCCAAGCAGTTTTCCCGAAGCCCACATACCTCTGGAAAGCAGTAGAAGTATCTGCATGAGCAAAGAGCTCCAGCACAGAGAAGTACAGCTAGTCCTTTCGGCTTGTTGATCACAGGATTCAGTCATATGCATAGTAATGTGTAAATGAAGGATGTTGGCTCTGCCCAGCTGGCTTAGATCTCACCTCTAAGCCTGAACTCAAAAAGACCTACCTATTCTGAGCAGCATGGGAAGCTCTCCAGGCCCAGAATGTGAAAATGAATGAATTCTTGTAGAAAGTCTGTAATGCTGTGGAATCAAGCCAAGAGACATGATGAATCTGAAACTGTTTTCTGGGACATCCAGTTTCATTTAATTTTGTCATGCCCATAGAACTTTCCAGCAAATGTCTGTATCCTTCCATCCTGCATCCTTTTGTGATGTGGTTACCCTGGCAATCCAGCTGATTTTCCAGAAAAGTCAGCTCTGTCAAGGCTCATTGACTTGCTGCATTAAAGGCCTTCCATAGACTTCAGCATCCATTGATTGAAAGTTCTTTCATAGGCTTGGACCATTAAGAGAAGAGATCTGCAGAGAGGGTTATTCTTGACTGGAGCTGATTTTTTTCCTCTTGTTTCTTCTTCATTCTTGATAAACCAATAATCTTTCTTGTTTCTTTGAACACTGGGATAATTTTTCTACATATCACCAGACTTCTGTTCCTGCAGGTTCTCTATAAGAGTGAAGTTCCCCAGGAAAGGTCTCTTCTTATGTACCTCCCTTCAATGTATTTGCACAATGCACTTAAAAAAATCTCAACATGATTTCTTCCTCTAGGCAAGCCACCGAGGGACCAATGTCTAACAACTTCATCTGTATCTTCCACTTGAATTTAGCCTGTTTTTAGAGCTTCAGGATTAAGAAATACAGCCTAAAATGTACTTAGCTATGCAACAACATGGAGCACTGAAATACCTGACTCACTGAGTCCCATGGGGAGTGCTTGCACTCTGTGTGGGGAGAGTTTGGTGCCTCAAAAGAATAGAACCTAACTGCAAAAGGAGCTGCTTACACCAGTTAACAGAGGGTATGAGAGGAAGGGGGAGTCACACAGGGAAAACCAAGCAGACAAGAGTTGCATCTGTGGGGGGGAAAAACATAAACAAAAAAGTAATTCAAAAAATCCAAACTGAATCAAAAAGCAACCCATGAAATGTTAAACAGAAATTGTCCCATTCCCTCTTTTACCTTCTAGCTTCTTTGATCATATTTTTGGAGAGGATACAGCCTGCATATTCTCCTCAGGATATTGGCAATTGACAGGATTGCTGCAAGCTCAACCATGTGGGAGGAGAAGGAAGAGGAGAAGTGGATAGACTGATTAATGAAAGGGTGGCAGAATAGAACTAGGGAGCTTCTTGAAGCTCTTGACCACAGTAGGCCCAAGCAAGTGCCATCTCTTTTTATAAAGGCATAGTCATGGGGTTTTCTTTGAGGAGTCCACCATAAGCCCTTGATTTTAGAGCATCAGGGTTTCGGGCTTGCTCAAAAGCCGGACTCCTCCAAATCTGTTCCAAGTGTCATGATTTTTTGAGAACAGTGCCAGGATCCCAGCAGAGGATAAGGACCACACTGAGACGATTTCTTCACTGAGATACAGAGATCAACTTGTCAACACGAGTGCAACAGAGCTGCCCTTGAATGTGAGGAATTCACAGCTGTGCTTGAAGTTGTGTGAGTCTCCATTTTTCGTAAGACCACTTGTATGTGCAGTGAGCATCCCACATGCTTAAAATACTTAAAATTTCAGGCATGCCACAGGGAGGGGCAGCAATGACCCCCACCAAGAACTCGTGCACCATCACCAAGCCAACATTCTGCTATAAAGGGTGAGATGGATACCGAGACCCAGGCAGGGATATGCTCACCTGAGAAGTCACAAGGTAGCCATGCAGAACCCCTGGGTTTTCCAAGGCTTTTGGGGGCCTGCCTGTGGGTTTGCTCAGGAGCATACATGCCCTGTACCCTGCACCAAAGGATCCTTCATGGTGCTGTGGCCAGGAGGATTCAGCCTGAGCCATTCCAAGGCGGCATCTGGCCATGAGAGGAAGGCTGGTATAGGATCAAGAAACATGAAATATCATACTTATCTGTATATAAAGCAGTCCCACTTCAAGGATGCCTTCGCTTCCCCAAACCAAGTTATAATTGACTGTGTGTGTATTAAAACCATAAATCTGTGTCGTGGTGCAGGTCAGGTCGTCCCTGTCCTGCAGGAGGCTCCAGTGTCCACCTGCCCCACACTGCCTTGACCCTCACAACCCCTCTGTCCGCTGCTTTTGTGTCTGCCCTGCCTGGCACAGGACGAAGGGTGTCCCCAGGGTGCTGTATCCCATGCTGGGACTGTGGGTGTTTGTGGTCTCTATTTTTTAAAAAGCATTTTGCAGAATCAGAGAGTTTTTAGGGTTAGAAAGTACCTCTGGAGATACCCAATCCCAACCCTTCTTCCGAGGCAGGGTCACCCTAGAGCAGGTGACGCAGGAGCATGTCCAGGTGGGTCTCGAACGCCTCCAGAGAGGGAGAGGACTCTGCCACCCCGGGCAGCCTGTTCTAGCGCTCAGTGTAAGGCGGTTCCTCCTCATGCGGAGGTGAAGCTCCCCGTGTTTCAGTGTCTCTCTCCCCTCCCGCCGGCGCCTCGGCCGCGGTGCGCGCTCGCCATCGTGTGGTGTGTGCCCGCCTCGCAGGCCGCCCTCACGGCCCCGGCCCCGGCTGCGCTCGGGAGCTCCCAACGGGAGGTTTCCGCAGCAGCTTTAGAACATGAGAGATGAGTGGCACTGGAACGGGCTACCCACTGAAGTCTTGGGTGCCCCATCCCTGGAAGACCAGGATGGCGGGGCTCTGAGCACCCTGGTGTAGTGGGAGGTGTCCTTGCCCACGGCAGATGGGTTGGAACTGGGTGGTCTTAAGGTTCCCTTCCAATCCAAACCACTCTGTGTTCTGTGATTTTACAAACAAGGGTAGGAGAAAACAGGAGGCACCGTCCTGGGTCAGGCAGCCCCTTTTATCACCGGGAAAAGGCTGACCCCCGAGCGAGTGAATGCGTTTCCAGAGCCACTTCAGTGCAATCCTTGGGGCGGGAGGCTGTCTGTGACTCCTTCCCTTATCCCAAGGACAGGTATTCCCACGGGTCCTTTTCAGTCTGGGACTTTATAGCTACAGCCAGCATATGCACACTCTGGAGAAGATGCGTGAAGAACAAGGGAATGCATTTCGACTGGAATGCCACGACATTGCAGAAACAAAATTGTGTGGTTGATGAGAAATTGCCTGCTTGGCACAGCTACAACATTTTGCTGAAGGGAGAGTGATGCAAGTGCTTGAACACTAGTGTAGGAAGGGGTGATGAGAAAAATTGTCTCTCCTCTGAGGCAAGAGGAGAGATCCCAACGCACGGTGGAGCCAGATGATGGCATATGATGCACCCAAGTAAAAAAGTATTCCTACAAAACAGGATCAGGGACTAGCTTTCCCTTCTCAGTCAGCCTTTCGTGCTAATTTACTTTTTATCCTGCCTTAGCCCAGACTCTCCGTTTTGCCTAGATTATGGAAATACAGTACTTAAGATACATGATTGAACTTGTCTGTGGCCACTGATGGGAAATGCACCAAAGTTAGGGGAGAAGAATCCACAAATCCTGACAGTGTGTCTCTCCTCTCCTTTTTGGGTTCTTTTTGTGTTGGAAGTGAAACAGTTGAAGTCTCACCAGCATGACTGTGGGAGAACTGAGGAGTAAAAGTAATAGGAGAATGGGGCGCTTGTGTCTGTTTTAAGCCAAGAAATGGGAAGCTCTGCTGAAACCCACTTTGCCCTGCTTTTACCCTCTGCCTACCTTGTTGTATGCAAGACAAAAATTCAATCATCTTGTGTTTAAAACACAGAAGGTGCTAAAACCCAGCTCCTTCATTGTAGGGACCTTCCTTCCACTCTCGCCAGTTACCCAAGTACATTGAAGGATTTTGGCCCAAGGGTTGAGACTTTTGAAGCTCGTTTTTCACTTGGGACTTAGGCAGGAGCTTGTGGCATTAACATCCCAATGACTTCAGCTCTACATGACCAGGCAAGGATGTTCTTAGAAATCTACTTTAGTACAGTGGTAAGTGTTCCCACCTGGCGTGTGGGAGACCTGGGTTCGATTCCCACCAGGGAGACAGTGTTAAGAGTTGGACTCGATGATCCTTGTGGGTCCCTTCTAACTCAGAATATTCTAATATTCTTAGCCCAGAAAGTTTTTCTATTTTTTTTCCCAGCTGTACCAGAGAAGCAGGTCATAGCATCATAGAGTCAGAATACATCCTGAATTGGAAGGGATCCCCAAGGATCATCCAAGTCCAGGTCCTGGCCCTGAACAAGACCACCCCAAGAATTACATCATGTGCCTGAGAGCGTTCCCGAAGTGCTTCAGGTTTGGTGCCGTGACCACTTCCTTGGGGAGCCTGTTCCAGTGCTTGGCTACCCTCTGGGTGAAGAACATTTTCCTAAGATCCTAAACCTTCCCTGATGAAGCTTCATGCCAGTCCATCACAGACACACAATCACAGAATATTTTGAGTTGGAAGGAACCGACAAGGATCATCGAGTCCAACTCTTAACACTGTCTCCCTGGCGGGAATCAAACCCGGGTCTCCCACATGCCAGGTGGGGACACTTACCACTGTACTAAGTGGATCAAGTCCTGTCAGTGGTCACTAGAGAGACAAGATCAGTGCCTGCCGCTTCGCTTCCCCTTGGGAGGAAGCAGTGGACTGTGATGAGGTTTCCTCTCATTGTCCTCCAGGCTGAACAGACCAAGTGACCTCAGCTGCTCCTCATACAGTTTCACATATAGGCCCTTCCTCATCCTCATTGCCCTCCTTTGGCTAGTGAATATCTTTCTTACATAGCAGTGCCCCAAACTGCTNTATTCTATGATTCTTAGCCCAGAAAGTTTTTCTATTTTTTTTCCCAGCTGTACCAGAGAAGCAGGTCATAGCATCATAGAGTCAGAATACATCCTGAATTGGAAGGGATCCCCAAGGATCATCCAAGTCCAGGTCCTGGCCCTGAACAAGACCACCCCAAGAATTACATCATGTGCCTGAGAGCGTTCCCGAAGTGCTTCAGGTTTGGTGCCGTGACCACTTCCTTGGGGAGCCTGTTCCAGTGCTTGGCTACCCTCTGGGTGAAGAACATTTTCCTAAGATCCTAAACCTTCCCTGATGAAGCTTCATGCCAGTCCATCACAGACACACAATCACAGAATATTTTGAGTTGGAAGGGACCCACAAGGATCATCGAGTCCAACTCTTAACACTGTCTCCCTGGCGGGAATCAAACCCGGGTCTCCCACATGCCAGGTGGGGACACTTACCACTGTACTAAGTGGATCAAGTCCTGTCAGTGGTCACTAGAGAGACAAGATCAGTGCCTGCCGCTTCGCTTCCCCTTGGGAGGAAGCAGTGGACTGTGATGAGGTTTCCTCTCATTGTCCTCCAGGCTGAACAGACCAAGTGACCTCAGCTGCTCCTCATACAGTTTCACATATAGGCCCTTCCTCATCCTCATTGCCCTCCTTTGGCTAGTGAATATCTTTCTTACATAGCAGTGCCCCAAACTGCTGCAATATTCAAGGTGAGGCCACACCAGTGCAGAGCAGAGCGGGACAATCCCCTCCCTCGACTGGCTGGTGATGCTTTGCCTGATGCCCCCCAGACACAGTTGGCCCTCCTCGCTGCCAGGGCACTGCTGACCCAGATTCAACTTGCCATTGACCAGGACCTCCACGTCTCTTTCTGCAGCACTGCTTTCCAGCGTCTCATTCCCAGTCTGTGCATACATCCAGGGTTGCCCCATCCCAGATGCAGAATTCAGAACTTGCCCTTTTTGAACTTCATATGGTTGGTGATCGCTCAGCCCTCCAATTTGTCAAAGTCTCTCTGTAGGGCCTTCCTGCTCTCCAGGGAGACAACAGCTCCTTGATACAATTTAGTATCTTCAGCAAACTTAATTACTGGCCCTTCCAGTCCTGTGTCCAAGTAATTTAAGAAGATGCTGAAGAACACAGGGCATAAGATGGAGCCCTGTGGAACCCGACCAGTGGTAGATCACCAGTCTGATGTGACCCCATTCACCATTGCTCACCCACCTCATGATGTGTTTATCCAGCTGTGTGCTGGACGTTTTGTCTGGAAGGTTCCTGTGAGAGACAGTGTCGAAAGCTTTACTGAAATCCAAAAAGATTACACCAACTGGCTTCCCTTGGTTAACTAGGTGGTTTACCTTGTTGTGAAAAGAAGTTTGACGAGCAGGACTTTCCCCTCATGAAGCCATGCTGGCTGTGACCAGTGAGCTGGTGGTTTACCATTTGGTTGTGTTCTCCTTGCAGACCTTGTTTGTCTCCCACACCAAGTCACAACACTCAGCCTTTGATTCATCATCGCTGCCTCATTTTTGGAAATTTTAAGTTAAATAAACTGTGAACCAGACAGAGGAGAACTGTAGGGCTGCCTGGATGCTACATTGTGGATGTGGATGGTTGAAGAGGACGTGGCTGGCTGTTGAGCCTGAGTTTCGCAGAAGGAGGAGGAGTGGGACTGGAGGAAAAGGAAGGGAGGGTGCCCAAGCAGCACAGTACGGTCAACCAAGGGCAAATGAAGGGATGGCAGGCACTCCCTGTTCAGAGAGGGGACAAGTTCTCAGCCTACACAGAAAAAGGCAATCTGTCAAGGACAAGGGCATGGCTTTGTAATGGTACAGGGGACCCCTGGAAAGACCGTGAAATGAGAACAATCAATTAACAAGCTGCTGCGGCTTCAGAAAAGCCATTATAGACATACTGATGTAATGAGCACATCTGATACACAGAAGCTATTTAACCTTCAGCCTTGTGCCTTATAAAGCACCTCTGGGGCACTGGGTAAGGCTGTTAATTATTAAGGTCAACCTTAGCAGACAGAGATGTCCTCAAGTATGGGTTGCTGTGATACACTCAGATAATTTCTCCATTATGTCAATAACTAATTTCCTGAATTTTTCAAGAATTGTCAGATTAACATGCATTAACCAAGCCTTAACTCATGGCTCCGGGAGCAGTTACAGGCCACAAGGACTACAAGACCCATTCATAGCTCTTTGAGTACATATAATATGTATACATACACATACACACTACTGCAACAGTTTGGTGTTAGCCATTGGTGAAACAACCAATTCATATAAAAAGGCTGGGCAGGCAGTGACAGGCATTAACTTGATGTTTGAGCACTGTCTTCAGGTGCTCACCCTGCCAGACAAATCTCATTACTTTTATTTATGGCGGTCATAAAATTTTTTGGAACTAAATGCAAACATTTTTTCCCAAACCCAGCATGTGAAGAGCCGATATATTTGGAAACTGCAATATAGGTAGGTAGGAAACACCATTGATTCACAAAGTGGTTTTATTGTTTTGCCTCAAAGCCAAGCAGGATTGGAAAAGCAACTATCCTAAGCAGAAGCTGCCCGAGCTGACACACCAAATGCACACAACTTATGAAGAAGGGAAATGGCTGTGTTATTGCGTCACAGCATTACATGTGTCTGAGCTCACCTGCTTGAGACTCTTTGGGCTGACTGCCTGGAGTAAAGTCAAAGGAAGCTGAGGAGACAGGAGAATAGAGGAAATGAAACAATGATGGTGATAAAACCTAATACGTAATACCAACAGTCCATCAGGGAATTGGTGAGCAGTGAGGCACTGGAATAACTGCTGCCAGCTTGCTGCTAGAAAGGTGATAAACTGTTTTACCAAGGCCAGCAGTGAACACAAAAAGATATTAAACCCTCCCCTGGCACAGATGAAAGAACGAGGGAGCAGAGGTAGGGAAAGGAAGTGAGCGCAGCCTCCCTCTTAAGGAGAAGCATTACTGGAGTTGCAGCTGCACCTGGGTGTGCAGCCAAGGCTGGGGACCGATGGGCTGCTGGAGGGGATTTCACGGGCTTCTCTAAGTTGCTGGAGAGATGAAGAAGGGAAAGCTCCACGCACCAATGCCTTCTGCAGACTTAGCCCTCTCTCCTGGTTTGTGGTGAGCTTTTGCCTTTACCGCCAGCTGTTCTGCCCTGGAGGAATAGATTCAGCTGTCAATTGCAGGCTGTTAGGATGGGAAGGGGTTGGCCATCAATGTTCAAAGACAGCAGTCCAGTTGATATGCCAATATAGGGAGTAGGATGTGGGAGACAAAATGGTGATGCCAGCCCAGTCAGAGGGAGGTGAATGGTGCAGGAGCCCACATTTGGGCTTGTGCCCTGTGAAAAATGGCAAAGCAGGAGTGGGGAGGGACACTTCTCACCTGGAATGAGGTTTGGCTCTTCTTTTTTTTTTTGCCCCCTCGCCCAGATTCTCTTTATTAGGCTGGTTACCACTTATCCCTGCAAACTTCATCTCTCCTGTGTCCGTAGACTGCTGTGGCCACAGCATCACTGCTGCAGCATCACTGTGGTACCTGTGAGCAGGGGGGAAGCGGCCGTAGGAGAGGCCATAGAGGGAGAACAAGCCCAGGTGCACCAGATGCTTGAGCTGTCTGCCCACCAAAACTGGCCAGGCGGCTCTGACTGAGATTTAATTTTCCTGGTGCGTTCCTTGGACATTTTAATCAGAATTTCCTACAAGCTACTTGGCAAAGAGGCTCAGTTGGCAGCTGCCTGACTGAATGGGCTTTGCACCCAGTCTAACCTCCATTCGCAATTTCCAGTGCTGAAAAACCTCTCTGTCTCACTCTCAGAAGTTTCTATAGCAATCGCGGCCATCCTAGCAAAGCACTGAAAATGGCAGCCCATTCAGATTGTAATTTTGCTGGACAGTGATTGCTCCTCCCTCCACTGGCCTCTGAAATGTTACTTTTCGGGAGCTAGCAACTGCATCTGGAGGAGACTGGTCCTCTGCGTTTTCATCCAGCTTCACTCCCCCCACTCCCCAAGGAACTTTGTCAGCTGTTTGCAGCACATTTGAACCTCGATTCACAGCGAAGTGTTGCTGGACACATCATACCTCAGCTACAGGAAAGACCTGATGGGAGCAATGCTCTTAACAAGTCTGCAGGAACAAACCTCACCACCCAACATGTCATGTTATGACCTGGATGTTATCCAGCATTGGAGGTACAAAAAGTTGCACAAGTGTGTTTGGCTTTGAAAATTGTAAAAGACCAGAGAACTCAAGCTTTTTTCATCTTGTCAGTGAACTTACATTTCCTGGTTCAGTTGACTTCAGCTTAAACAATTACTCAGTCTTTTGTTCCATGCTTCATCTTTCAGTGGCTGTGATTAGTCTTAATTACTGTGACACTGAAGAACCACATGTTAAAAATATATTAAGTAACAGAACTAAAGGTTTTCCTTCTTGCAATAAGAGGATGTGGTAGAATTATACCACAGCTTGTGAAGGAATCAATTAACCATTTCTTGAGATGTTCTAATAGTCTTTCCCTACACTTCTATGCCTATTGTTTCCTGCTGGAAAAATTAGCTTACAGCTGAGTAAGGGGAATTGCGGATAAGTGTTTGCAATTTGGCTTTGGACTGACACAGTGTGGATTGCACTCAGAGAATCTGAAGCCTTTGCACTGGCAGCAGGACTCAAATCTGGGAATATAGGATTCACATTGGAAAAGAGTGAATTTTTATAACGATTTAAATGAACAATTTCAGCTAGAGAGTGGATTAACAGAGCCAACTAAACCCTTCACCCTGACAAAGAACTGGCGGGAGGACTATAGAAACACATCCAAAATTTTACCAACATGAATGCAGAGTAATAGGTCAGTGAGAAGCATTTCTGTATTTTAATGGCTCTCTTAGAATTCAATTCAATTTAAAACAAAAGTTGTTTTACAAATACGTGGAGAATGCAGAAGGCTGGAGAGGGAGCAAGTGGCCTGCATTCTCCATCTGCTCCATTCTCCCTCTACTCTCACACAAGGCACTGCCACTGCAAGTCCTCCTTCTCAGCAGACAGGAAGGCAAAAGCAGGCAGTGCCCCAGCCTAAGGGTCAGAAATGTGCAGGCACACGGATGCACCCCTAGGCCCCACATGTATTTCACGTGCTAGAGATCCTGAGGCCCAAAGCCAAGAAGAAGGAAACTCCAAGCCCAGAGGTCTTGGGGAAGCTGAGACACACAAACCTGTGCTCCTACATCAGAAATGAGGTTACAAAACAAAAGAAAAATATTAAACATCCCAGGAAAAGTAGCAATATTCACTGACAAGAGATGAATATGTTGGGGATTGCTTATCTCTGAGAGGAGATTGATGGGAGGAGGTACAAGAGAACATCCACTGGACATACAAAGCTGCAAAGGCAGATTGGCTGCACCTGTTCTGGAAATATTTCAGAAGAGATAGTGAAGCAAATGGACTTTTTTTTTTTTTAAATCAAAACTTCTACTTAGACCCTGACGTCTCACTGCTGTATGAGGTTTGAAGAAAAACAAAAAGATCCTAAATTGCTCTGTAGAAGGATCCAATGTTTACACGAGTGACAGGGCATGCAACCACTGCTAAGGAAGTGTACAGTCTCTTCTTTCGCAAACCTGTGTGAATCCGTGATGGGATAGTAAGATATTTTCTGGATGCTCTCCTCAAACTGGATACTGCGCTGCTGCGAGCAAGATAGTGGAGCAAGTTGGTCACAACTTGGTATTCAATATGACAACCTCCTTCTTCAAGAAATGGGAAGATTGAATGTTTCCAGTAGAAAGTACAGAAATAACCCTAAATTTAACCCCTACTAAAAAATTTTACCCCACTGGTTGCTCAAGCCTGAACTGTGAACACAGTTTTACAGGAACTGCCTGTCTGCTTCTGCCGTTCTCAGAGAATTGTTATGCTGCAGCCTTGCTCTCCCATTTTCAACACTTGCTTGAGGGCACCTGCACTGGGGAGCTGCAGTGACCCTCAGACCCTCCCAGCTCCTTCAGTGTGGGGACTCCTGCCTCCCTACATGTTGACTAACTGCTTCCCAGGGGCAAGTTTCCAAGCTGCACAAAACCTCTAACAACTAACCACAGAACTCACTGGCTGGCAGAAAACGCAGATTTAGAACAGTAAGAATGCCAGGTTAACAGGGGGAAAAAAGAGCACTTTAATTGTGGTTTGCACACAGGTAGATTGTCTAACCCTCATGTTGCTGGAGAAAAAGAGCCAGAGAGGTGGCAAGAAGGGTTCCAGACCCAAAAGTTACGGCTGCCAGTAGCAGTAACTGAGGTGGACAAGTCTAAACTGCTTCTGGAGGAGGGTGTTTCTGACAAGCTCTGGATATACCTACCAAAAGCTGAGCCATGTGTAGGGCAGTGGCCCACAGTGCCACGGCTTGTACACAGGCAACCAAGTGCCCAGACACTGGCAAGGCTGTCAGTCTGGATTTGCCCCCCTGGATACAGAGATTTAAGGACAAAAATCACAGTAATGATGATCAAGGGGCTGGAGCACCTCTCCTGTGAAGACAGACTGAGCGAGCTGGGATTCTTCAGCCTGGAGAACAGAAGGATCTAGAGAGCACCTCCCAGTACCCAAAGGCGGCTGCAAGAGAGTTGAAGACAAGGGGGAATGGCTTTAAATTGAAAAAGGGCACATTTAGAATGGATATTGGGAAGAAATTTTTTATGGTGAAGGTGGGGAGGCACTGGGACAGGCTGCCCAGAGGAGCTGTGGATGCTCCATCCCTGGAAGTGTTCCTGGACAAGCTGAGTGGGGCTTTTCAAGGCCAAGTTGGAAAAGGCCTTGAGGAACCTGGTCTACTGGAAGACACCCCTGCCCACAGCAGAGGGAGTTGGCACTTTAAGGTCCATGCTAACCCCTTAGCATTCTAGTTAACAGCGGGTCTACCTACCCAGACACATACCTAAAAATAGCATGAATAAGTGAAATGTTTATAAAATCTTGGATTTATTGTTTTTAAATTAGAACATGTTATGCATTATCAAAACCAAGAAGGATTTGACAATGTTCAGTTTGTTATATATTAGATTCAAAATGACATATTTAAAAAAAAAAATCTCAGTATACAAGGAAAAAATGGAATTTACCAAGCCACTGTATTTCACAAATATAACAGCTAAGGTTGTAATGAATCATATAGGAAATTCGTCATTACAAGTAACAGAAAAGCCACACAAATGGTTTAGGGTTTAATCACAAACTTCTTTTTTTTTTTTTTCTTTAAATAGACTCTTAAAATAGATACATTATTAAAAAAAAAATCAGTACAAAGAGGCACATGGTGTTTAGTTGATGGCATTAATTCTGTAACCCAAACAAGGAGACTAATCCACTTTGAGTAGCTCAATTATTTTTTTTTTTGCACTATTTACATACTTTACTGAAGTATTTTCATCCCAGAGTCTGAGCAAGCATCTTAGAATATTAATGAGGGAAGCCTGGCAGCACTCCAGAGTTAACAAATAAGAAAGTAACATCATTCTCATTTTATCAAAAGGGAAACTGAGGCACCAGACATATTCAGGTCCAGGCAACTGCAGAAAGAAAAATCCTCAATCTTGATCCTGTTAGCCAGGGCTTGACGGAGAGACTGTTCTTCCTCGTTGTTGGCTGGTGACCATGCTGAGCACTGTTTGAAACATGGTCAGTTGAGGGTCACCTTTGCAAAAACGGTGAGATCTATCCAGCTAGAGTGTCATCACAAAAACTTGTACTCAAAAAAATCACCATTAATGTTTTTCCTTTCCAGATCAGAAACCAGCCACAGCAAAAAGTGCATCTTCAATCCCTTCAAAGCCTTTGGAAGGCTGTCTTGTTCTACCCAAGGTACTGCAATTGTTCCCTCAATCTATGCAGAAACAAATCCTGAAAACCAGTCACCCTGAAAGACAGAATTGCTTTTTTTTTTTTTTTTTTAAAGTTAAATTTTGGGGCATTGTGACATTCCTTCATCAATCAAGTATTTGAAAGAAGTTAGTTGATAAGGTTCTCAGCCAGGATGTGACCTTTAGAAACCAACATAAAATGTTTCACGTGGTCCATAATCTCAAGGATTTTACTTTCTGTGACAACAAAATATCATAACACATCAACAAGGGTTACTTGAAAAGACCTTTAAAATAACTTATTTGCTGAATAACTAAAGGAAGTAAAAACTTGCTTTAGATCTGAGATGACATGAATTTGCAAGTTAAAAACCCCAAAAAGCCAAACCTTGAACTTGGGATAAAAGTGTCCAGCAATTTTAAGGCAATGGTGGAGAATGTGTAATTTATTCATGGGCATCTCACTGTTCACTTTTTGGCAAATTACCATCTTAATGTGGGAATAAAAAGTCCCCAGTGACAGATTCTGCCCAGTGCCAGTCGCCTGGAAGTTGTCTGACCCCAGAAGCAGTGCCCCCAACTCAGCATTGGAAAGAGACTTTATACATGCTACGGCATCATTAGCAGCATCATAGAAGAAGCAAATAGGGCCTGGCTTTCTTCAGGGAGGTAGATGGAACTAAAGGTAGTCACTGGGCAGATCTCTGCCCCAGCATCTCACAAACCAGTCTCCTTGTGGACCTGACCCAAAAGGGGCAATCTGCACTGCAATCACAAATATTGCACGGTGATTTAAGCAGCTTTTCTTGTTTTCAGATCCAAAACACTTCTGGAATGTCCCCCATTCCTTTTCCTTCATTACTTCTGGTAGCTACCAGTGACTCTGAACAGATGGCTTCCTAGCAGGCCAATATGCCCTGGAAGCAGTGCTGGTGCTGGAGGCTTTTGGAAACTTCCCTCCTGTGGTCTGACAGAGCTCACCTACATCCTCAGAGGTTTTCAGTGATACATCAAAAAAAATCCACTTTAGTACAGTGGTAAGTGTCCCCACCTGGCGTGTGGGAGACCCAGGTTCGATTCCCGCCAGGGAGACAGTGTTAAGAGTTGGACTTGATGATCCTTGTGGGTCCCTTCCAACTCAGAATATTCTGTGATTCTGTGATTCTGTGATCAGTCCCACTGGATTTAGGAGCTTCCAAAAACCTGGGGTGTCTTGAGTTTGGGGTGTGCACTCAGATTGCAGAAAAGCCTCAAATACCAATTGGCAAAAGCATCCCAGTTTGAACACAAACAGATCCCTGTGGGTCCTTTCCAACTCGGAATATCCTGTGATTCTCTGGTTAAAGGAGGCTGGTCGTCACCCATACAGATTGTGAAGAAACACTTCGCTTCCCTGGCCCAGGACAGTCTTTCTGCCAGGTCCTCCTCTCTCACACATCCCAAACATCTCACCTGTGTCTGTGCAAGACGTTCAAGATTATGGACTTCCCCTGCATCACATGATAGAGGAGGGCATACAGGCTAAATGTGTAAACAGTTTTTAAAAGAATAGAAATAAATGTCCAAATACAAAGTGCTTCAGGGTATCTACCAACATCTCCTGTTTTCCCCCAACACATTCTGGTTCAGGGAAGGCAGGAAGCATTGGAAAATTGCTACTGGAAAAAAAGTCAAGACTGAAGCTTCAGGCAAGTTATCAGCACAGTCCCAGACTGGTAAGTACAGACTGCCAGGTATAAATATAGAAGCACAGACATTTAAATGATATATATTAGTTTTATCTAGATTTATAAGTATATACATGTATAAATTAAATATACATATGTGTTTGTACATACAGACACACATGCATGAGTTTCAATAGTCCCCCGGTTGAGAAACTTAATCCAAATCTGTATTTGCATTAATTGTATATTTTTAAGAATAAGCAACCTATTCTGATTGGAGTTTTCATAAATATGCATTAATATTCTCCATGGTAGTCGCTCTTGTGGGAATAGTAACATAGTTGCATGAGCTGCAAACTACAAATATTGGCTTTAAAAACTATCTGAGGAACAGGTATAGCCAGTATAAGTAACTTCCAGGACCAACAGAAGGGACCAGAACAGAAAACCAGACCTGAGTATGTGGCTCCATAACGCAAGCAAGTGCACAGGACCTCCCCAGCCTTCCCTGCTGGAGGCAAAAGACCCTTTTGAAATCTTTCAGTAGTTGTGATGGGGGCTATGGCTGAAACGATTTAATCAAACTTAACAAAGACAGTGAAGAAATACGTTTGGTAACAGATAGAAAAAGGTCATGTTGCAAAAGCCAAGAAAACCCCTCAAATTTAGGGGCAGCGTGTTATGTATCTCCTCCCTAAGAAATGAGAGCAATCTTTTCAATTCATCTACATGTGTTTTTTTCTACTCAAAGTTTGTAAATATGCTCTTAAAATGACTGTTTATAAAAATACACTATAAGAGCATACACGCAATACCATGTTTTGTATAAGTTGGATTAAAATCAAGAATTACAGTATTGCATTTTTACTGAAACAAGTTTCCAACTAAAAACACAAGGATGGATGATGTGTCTGGAGATATCAGTTACTATCCCACCTTTTCCATAAAACACATTCCTATTGTAACATGATGAATTGCCTCAATGAGGGCAGGTGTGTTAGCAGCAGTGGAAGGTTTGGTATAGATGAAGCATTAGAAAATTGGGGGTAGTGATAAGTCACTGGTGGAGAGGCAGCACATCCAGGCTTGCAAGAAACACAAAATTTAGAGTATCAACTTGCCTTTCTATGGCACAGCATACTTTGTCTTATCCTAGTCTCTTTTCCACCCATTACCTTCAAGCTCCCACTCAGGGTTCTCCCTTGGTTCAAACTATTAGTTTTCAGTGAACCAGACTGAGCAACACTCTGATTACAAACAACTCGTAGAGCCTGAAATTCAGCAGATATCTAGACTCAGAAAGCAGGGAAAAAAAACCCAACCACAACACACTACAGAGGAGTTCCAGAATTCTAGTAAGGACAATACCAGGAGTTCTGTGAAGAAAGCATTTGATTTGTCTTTTTGCAAGCTGCACTGTACACCACAGAAGCAGCACATGAACCACAAAGAACCCTCTTCATATGACATCATAAATGACTCTGCACAGCCCACTAGACCAGTTCTCCAGAAAAATTCTAATTCCATTAAACTTTCCGAACATCAAAGTTATATTTTACAGACCCATTAAGGTTGGAAAAAACTTCCAAGATCATCAAGTCCAATCTTTGGCCAAAGAACACTCTATCAAATAAACCACAGCACTTAGTGCCTTATCCAGTAATTTCTTGAACACTTTCAAGGATAGTGACTCCACCAAACCAGGAAGGTCCCTAGGCAGCCTTTTCCAATGCTCGACAACCCTTTCAGTGAAGAAATTCTTTATGATGTCTAACCTGAACCTCCCCTGGTGCTACTTGAGGCTGTGTCCTCTCATCCTGTCACCAGTTGCCTGGGAGAAGAGACCCACCCCAACTGGGCTACAACCTCCTTTCAGGTAGTTGTGGAGAATGAAAAGGTCTCCCTCAAGCTTCCTCTTCTCCAGGCTAAAGAACCCCAGCTCCCTCAGCTGCTCCTCATCGGACTTGTGCTCCAGAACCTTCACCAGTTGTTGCTCTTCTCTGGACTCCAGCACCTCGATGTCCTTGAAGTGAGTAGCCCAGAACAGTACAGAGTACTCGAGGTGTAGCCTCACCAGTGTCAAATACAGGGGGACAATCACTGCCCTGGTCCTGCTGGTCACACTGTTACTGACACAGGCCAGGATGTCATTTGATTTCTTGGCCATCTGGGCACACTGCTGGCTCATGTTCAGCCGCTGTTGACCAGCACCCCCAAGGTCCTTTTCCACCGGACAGCTTTCCAGCCACTCTTTCCCCAGCCTGTAGCACTGCAGGGGTCTCTTGGGAGCCAAGGGCAGGACCCAGCACTTCACCTCTTGAATCTCACACAATTGGCCTTGGCCTATTGACTCAGCCTGTCCTGTCCAGATGCCCCTGCAGAGCCTTCCTACTCTAGAGCAGATCAACTCTTCCACCCAACGTGGTGTTGTCTGTGAACTGACTGACAGTGCACTCACTCAATCCCCTTATCCTTGGATAAAGTTATTAAAGAGGGCTGGGCTGAAGACTCAGCCCTGGGGAACACCACTGGTGACCAGTCACTAGCTGGATGTGACTCCATCCACCATCAATCTCTCTGGGCCCAGCCATTCAGGTGGGTTTGAAGAAGAGCAAATGAAGGCAACATTTCACATCTCCACACACCGGTGGTACGGAAGGAAAATAACAGTTCTCAAGTCTTAACTCAAAAGACAATTGATGAAAGAAAACATGGTCCATATGATAAAGTGCAATTATTATTTCAGTTGTGCTAAAAAGCTTTCCAATGCTGTAATTTTGCTTCTTGGTGACTTCATTCAACTTTTAATTATGTTTTTTTGCTTCTGTCCCCATCTTTCCAGTACTGTTCAGTCTGCATCTCTGTAAGCCGTGAGACAGTACGCTGAAAGGCAAAGACTTCCTCTTCTCCTGTAAACATGGAGAGTTCTTTGGCAGAATCCTACATTAATACACAAAAACAGTACCACAGAACTGTGAGAGTCATGGCTTTACTGAAGTGCATCCTGTGTAACTCCTAAGGCTCAGTGCTCTACAGGCTTTGACAAAACAAGACAGCAGCATGGCACCAAAAAATAAACGTCCAAAAATTAAAGAAAAGCACCTATTTCAGCTAGGTAATCCTCTGAAGGAACACAGCAAAAAGAATAATTGTTTTGTAAAGTAACACAATGACATTAACCATCTATTTCCCCCTTTTTGTTAACTAATTGTGTACTGATGTAAACAAATGCTTTAATAATTCATTAACAATAACTAGGCTACAGGGAAAAAGAAAAACACAATAAGCAATATGCAAATTAGTGCTGTTTGAGGGGACTTTTAAGGCTGTTCTAGGTAGTCTAGGAAGAAGCAAAACAGATCCCCTTTTAATTCTGTATTTTAAATGTAGGAGCTAAACTTACCATCAGTATTTTCACACGACTGAACAGATAAAATTATTAACATTCAAAATTACCCCAAAATTTACACAAAATGGCTCTATATGTCGTGACTATGAATAAATATGTACACAATATGTAGTTATCAGAGTGATAGATACACTATAGAAAAAGCAGCAAATCACTCATTAAATCTTGAGTCCTCCTCCTAAAATGCTGCTGTAATCATGAAATTACAGTGATCCTCCACATATTCGCGGCCCGGTATTTGTGAGATCCAGTATTTGTGGGTGATTTTTCTGCAAGCTGTGCGACCTCAGCACGTGCACAGAACCTACTGCAACCTCAGTCTGATCGGCCGCCAGCCCCGCTGCTCGCGAGCCACCAGGACAAGCTGCAGCGCCGGGACTTCTCCACTCACTGCTCGCCCCCCACCCCGGTGGAGCACAGCCAGACATCTGAAACAAGCCCCGCTCTCAGGACTGTCCTCCAGACCTTATTAGGGGAGGGGGCGTGGCTACAGGCGTTGCGTACTCGACTACGTAGTAGATTCGCTATCTTTGCAGATTTCACAACTCGCATGAGGCGGACCAGACCCAACAGCCGTAAGTAATGGGGGATCACTGTATCATGAAACAAAATTTTGTTAGAAAAAGGAGACGATGTTAATATCATGTACCTGGGTCAAGTTCAAATCATCCATCAACACTCTGTGGTCCTCCAGCTCACCACTGCCATGTTCCACCAGGAACAAGCTTTGGAGAGGAGTCGCTGCAGAACAGATAATACGCACCTGAGAGGAGGAAAACAGGCAACACTATCATCCCTTGGGCTTTACAGAAAGGGGATAAAATACATGATCTATGGAAAGCAAACTTCAAATTACGACCTTGGGGGTTTTCCCCAGGTATTTTTTCCTTTCTCTTACAAACACTGCTGTTCCAGATTTCCCTGACTTAGCAATTTGTAATATTAACCTTACAGCATCTTTTTTTTTCAGTAGCAACTAATGGAACTTTTACTCAGAGAACAAACAACCATGATGCTAAATACTCTGAATATCATAAATAAAGCTTACTTTCAAAAATAATAATAAGCTATAATATAAAGCTAAAAATAATAATAAGCTATAAATATAAGCTAATAATAAGCTATATTGTAACCAATGCTTTCTTTTCACCCAGTTTCTTCTCACATAGTTAGATTCCTCTCAGTAGGTAGGTGCATTGCACATGTATTTCCATTTAAAGAATGCTTAAGTTCCACATTTCCCAGAAGGCTGAGTGGAGCCTTTCTTACTTTCATCTGTGCTACTCCAATAAAAGTTATTTGCTACTAACAATAATGAAGATGTTTTTATGCCTGCTGGGAGGAAATACAATGTTCAGGGATATATGGTATCTTGGGGGCCTGCAATGCAGACAGATCAAAATAGTTCTACAGAAGAAGACTCTGAGAGCATGCAGGCAAAATATTTGCGTTGTGGACAGATACACACAAATACCCTCTCAAATATTTATCCCAAGGAACTACTTTTGATGGGACTTTAACATTTGTGTTTTTCCTATGGAGGAAGTAATAGAAAGTGGCCGCTTGCAATTCTTAATGACAGTGCATATATAGAGCAGACCAGCGCTCTATTTCTAACACATTAGTTTAATACTAGTGTACCCTCTTAAAAACTGTTCATTTCCATATCATAAAGCATAAAGAATCTGGCCGATGTAAATCAGACTGCTCATACACTGAGTTTAATACTTTCTGATCAGCAATCACTGCCAGAACATTCTTAAAAATACCTCAATCGATATTTCCCGACTCCATAAATATTTAAGTGTGTGCAAATATAATCACACATAAGATAGGGTTCAATATTGTGAATTACTTTTTTAAAAATCACCTTAAACAGCAGCTTCCTTTTGTTTTAGTTCTGCTGATTTTGCTTCCATGATTGAAGCCTCTGTAAATCCACATGAAGTGCAGCATTTATCATTACTATTTCATAGGCAATTCTGCAATCTAGTGTAAAGCCTACATTGACTGTTTTCTCTAAACTGCAACTGTGCTATTAACTCCTCCCTCCTGATCAGGAAGGCACTGATCCTTGACCAACTGCCCATACAGATTAAAATCTAAAAAACTTCAATTTACTCCAGCACAGTTGGAAGCACAATCTTGGCAGAACATTGGCTTCTGTTGTTTTCCCAGGTTAGGAAAGAAATAACATCCCCATTCCAGAAAGGAAAATGAGCTCAGGTTTACATTTATGCTTAACACTTGCAGAAAACAAACAAAAACCCCCCTTTTTTTTAGTGAAGCTAGAACAATGTTTCTTTGCAGTGCTAGTTTCACTTGCCTATGTTTTCCAAACCATTACTACAGAAAGCCTTACTTCAAATCAACTGTAACAGTCAGGTTTTAGGACTCCCAACATTATTCCTATACACATAGGAAAGGCTTGGATCTTACCTTATGCTCATAAAAGGTATCAATAAGAGTAATGAAACGACGAGCTTGTGTTCTTTTGGCTATTGTAAGAAGTGGTATGTCACGAACAAACACGGTGTCAAAATGCTTTGATATTTCCAAATAGTCACTGGCTCCAAGAGGCTGAAACAACACAAACCACAAGAAATGGAAACCTGTGACAGAATGATACATACACACTATATCTTGATATACTACAATTACAGAAGAGAAGTCCTGATTGTTTGGTTGGGTTTTTTTCTTTTTATAACACTTCAGGAATGCATTTTTGCCCTTAGGGACATCAGTCATATGGGTGCTCATTCGTACTGTTGGCTTTAAATAAACTGTGTTTGAGGGTTAAAAATCTTGCTCTCCGGCACCCTGACAATGTATGATCTCTCTCTGATAATCTCAAATAACATAATCACTATAAATCACAATCCATAGAAGAAAAGACATGGTCAAACTGCAATTTCAACCTAAAGCATAAATAATTTGAACAGCTAGTAGGATGCTTTCCAGCAGCAAGATTTTTAAATATAAATGCATAGGCTAGTTAGTAAATCCTAAGTAGACCTGCATTTTTTTTCACCCAAGACTAACCCAGACTGAATAAAAGTCTTATAGTCTAAGTACCAAAAGCAAGAGGAAACAAGCAAAAATACAATTTTGCAGAAGTTCCCTTGTTCATGGTTTCTCCTATAATGATCAAATAAAAATCTTCAAGAAGGACTTATTAGTTTCTCCTTCCGTACCTAAACCATCAACAGAAGACACATACAAATAATAGTAGCTCATTCAAGTACATTCATTTAAAATTACTTTTTCATTACATGGAAGATAATTTTTTCTGCAAGATCTTTCCTATCAGTACCACAGGCAGTACTTTCTCTTGAGCTATTAAACTTCATACTCCTGAACTCATTCCATCAGTTTCAGTTGTTCAAATACTTCAGTATCTTGGATGCAAGTACTCCAGAGAGCAAGATCACACAAAATGCTGCTGACAATGTCACAACTCCCTACCCAGCTAATGAAATGTGCTGCACCAACAGTATAAAGCAGTGCAATTCTGCTAATATGATCAAACTGTAAATGAAAAATATTTTCTCTGACTGAAATTGTTAGACAAATTTGCTGTAGGCCACATATTAATGGCAGTCCAACTTGGGAGGTTTTTTTAGATGCTAGAAGAAAAAAATTGTCTCTACAATGGCACAGGAGAATGAGACCCTGATGGCATTCCAAAAATTCTTCTGAAAATTAATGGGAATAAGCTAAACCCCTAGGCAGGTACTAAAGCCTCTGACTCTCAGCCAGCTCTCCCACTTCCAATCATGAACCATCCTGCTTTTGCATTTCCAACCACACAACTTCCCAGTAACATCTATTGAAAAGAATTATTACAAAAACTTTCAAGTGTTTTTAGCAATGTTTAAGAGCAGTATACTGTATATCCTCCCCTCAAAATTGTATTTACTGCTTATTTTCTCCCTCCATTTCAGTCCACCAGTCACTACTAGGGAATTCTTCACCAGAAACTGATAATCACTAGGGCCACTAGCACAGATTCATGCATCACCTTTGGGGAAAAAATATCTCATATGGACAAATGTTTTGATGAAATAAAGCATGAAAAAGTACAAGAAGGCGAAAGGAACTGATGGATGGATACATGACAGAACAAGCTCACCAGGTGCTTGGCCATCAGAGACAAGTAATACCAACTGGACAGCAATTGGAAAAAAATGAAAGTGCAGAAAAACATCATGGGAGCACTACAAGCAACACCACCAGGATGCTCCTGGAGGTTTTAAGATTAGTGGTAAGCAAATACAGTCGACCGTCTTGCACTTCGTGCCCCCCATACTGTGGCTTCAAATCTTAGCAGCATGATTTTTTAGCGATGTAGGAGACCCGTTTCGCAACTGCGCATGCGGGACCTGGCATGCATGAATATTCAATTAGGCAGTCATGAATATGTCGCACAGCCGCTTGCCCCAGCTCTGGAACGCAGCGGCCCCACTGCTTGTCCTGGCCCCAGAACGCAATGGGGCCATTCCTTTCCTGCTATGGCAGCGGCGGGGCTGCTCCTCCCCCGCTCCCCCACGGCCGCAGCGGGGCCGCTCCTCTGGAGCCACCACCGTGCAGTTATGAAAGATTTACACACTCTCAGGTGTCTGATACTTTCTTGAGTGATTCGCCAGGGGATACTTGTCTATCCCAAGTATGGAGGCACCAGGTCTACCCACTCCGAGAGAGGGCAGCTCCCCGCACCCGCGCCCCTGGCCGAGCTGCAGAGGGGTTT
>WEKX01010584.1:4545-15812 GCA_013390025.1 Pitta sordida | reverse complement strand
TGCCTACCCTGCCTGTCCCTGCAAACTGCTGCACTAACTGCCTCATAGTCACTGCCCCCCCCCCGCCAGTTGCTCCAAGCCCCCCACAGTTAAACCCCTGTTTGCCTACTCCTTTTAGCCATGCTCCAGTTCACCATGCTCCTGAGAATGAAAATGGTTTAAATACCCGCAGGTGGGAAGCACCTGGGCCGAGATCGGCTACCCCCTGCATCAGGGGAAGTTCAGCTCCCATGCCTGGTGTCCTATGGCCCCCTGACGTTGGTCGGGGAGCGATGGCTATGTGGATGGAGGACTGTGCGGGGGAGGCAACAAAACCCGCAGTGCCGTGGTATTCGTGGGTTGACTGTATTGCATTTCTGTTTGTATTTGCCTTAGAAAGTATCCCACTCTGAAGAAGTATTTAGGAATGTGAATAATTGAGAGATTGTCACTTAGAAGCAGCAGGTATAAGATGTCTGAAACTCCTTTGCATTAAAATTGCTTGTTAACAACAGGATTTTTAGGTAGTTATTTCTACCCACAATACAAGGAATTTAGTGTACATCGCTTTATGTGGAGAAATTTTTAAAATTCACTTTTTTTTGCATTTACTTTGTGTCATGGTTTAAGTGCCCAGAAATACTTCATATGTACCTGTTTTGAATTTTTTCCATTTTTCCAGGAGTAAGTCCAGGAAGGGAGGTGAGGACTGTGTCTCAGCATTGTGGGGGAGCTGGCCTGGAATGGGCCAGTGGTGTGTCCCAGGACTTTTCTCTCTCATATGTGTGCCCTGGGACCCCTGATTTTTGGCTAGCGTGTGCATGGTCAGGGGGTGGGCCGACCTCCTGTGACCCTGCAGAAGCTGCGCTGCTGGCGATGAGCAAGTGCCGCTGCCACTGAGGACAGGTGGATGACAGCCGCCACCACTGAGAACGAGTGAGTGCCAGCCCCATCTGTCCAGTGATGGCAGCAGTGAGTGTTCGTTTGGGTCCTGACTGACTAGGCCACATGGCCATGTGGGGCATGCGCCATGGAAGCTGCCATGAGCTGTGACGCAGAATGTTGTCTCTTCTGGAGTAAATGTAAATGAGAAAAGAGGTTTTAACAGGTTGGAGCTGCTTTTAATTGGCTGCCAGAGAAAATGGAAGCGGTATGGAGCGGGGGTTTTAAAAACTCACAGCACAGGAGAAGTCAATCTTTCTATCCAGACCTCACTGCTGCAAAGGCAAGTCATCGGTTAGCAGTCCTGGAGCCAGCCATTTTGAGGAACTCTCTGCTTGCCTGTCCCAGCCGGGGGTTACCCCTGAATCTCTTGTCATTCCTGTATCCCTGTGTTTTCTGCACTCCTGCTGACCTGTTTTCCGGCTGACCTGCATTCCTGTCTTTGGAAAAACACTGCCACTAGTCCCATCCCTGTGACAAGCAGCCAGCCCTGGACTCTGCCCTGCTGCTAAATCCTTTTGCTACAGTTTTATCCTTCTTGGGGGTTGGGTGTAGGTGGCTGGTGTGTGTTTGAGTCCTGGGCATGTTGGGGTTTAGGGCCATGGGGGCATGGTTTGGTTTTGTTTTTACTTTTGTCCTCTGTTGCTGGTACTATATTCATATACATACATTTTCATTTGTATTTGTAGTAAATCTTGTTACATCCCTAACAATTCTCTTGTCCAGTGTTGATAAGTAACTCAGAATTACAGAATCACAGAAATAACTCGTCCCACTGCCTCAAACCAAGACATTTTGTAATAAAGGCCATGATATAGTGAAAAAATATCCAAAACAACTTTTTCTTTCATTACTTTCCTTGCACTAAAAAATGGAGAGCATTTTCTACAAAAATAAGATTATACAGTGATCCTCCATATAGTTGCGGTCCATAATTTGCGGANAGTAACGGGGGATCACTGTATATTCAAAGGTTTATTCTATTTATAGCATTGAATACAATTGCAAGTTTATGGCTGAGTTAAGGGGCAAGTGTAATTATTAACCAACAATTATAATTGAGAATTTTTGTACTATGCAGTGAATGATACATTTTATATTTAACCAGTGACATAAAGTATGTATAATATGTATGAACATAATCCAAAACCCACATACAACCAAAGCAAGCTGCTACATTGTTGAAGTTTGTTTTACTTCTGAATTTTATATTTTGGGTCTTTGATTCTAGATACCAATATGAAATTACTCAGTATCTATTTTTTCAGAAGCAGTGAGGATGCTGAAACCCTGCTTAACAACCATTATTTTCAGGTACTACAGTACTATAAGCATCCTAAGCTGCTATCAAAAATAGACTTTTTAATAGCAGCCACTATTCGTCCTGTCACTTAAGGTGTTTTAATGACTTTCATTTGATGACATGTTCAAATGAAGTAATGGCGTCTTTTTAAATGTAAATGCCGGTTTTATATATAGCTTATTTGCACTGTGCTTGTGTCCTGTGTTTGCTGTTGGCCATGTTTTTCCTTGCAGCAGCGAGTGGGGGCTATGGAGGAGGCTTTTCTTCAAGAAGTTGCTGAAAGTCTCCCACTCAGCTAGCAGAATAATGACAGCCTGCTCCTGGCTGAGCCCACTGCCGGGCAAGGCCAGGCCTATCAGGGTAGACAGAGGCGCCTCTGTGATAACATATTTAAGAAAGGAAAAAAAAAAAATAGTGACAGCAAGAAGATGGCCAGAGAGGAGCTGTGAGAGGTTGTGCCAGCAGTGCAGGCACCGGGGCCCGGGTCGAAAGAGGGGGAGGAAGTGTTCCAGGCACCACCCTGCTGCTTGTGGAACAGACCATAGTGAAGCAGACTGTCTGCCTGCAGCCCATGGAATAGAGAGAGAGCACAGGGATGCAGAAATCCACCTGTGACTGTGAAGAGGGAGCCCACGCTGGAGCTGGAGGATGCTGGAGAAAGGCTGCAGACATGTTGAAGCCCACATTTGGAGCAGAGATCCTAGAAAGACGCTGTAGCCCATGGAGAAGGAGTCCACACTGTGTGGCAGAACTGTACCTGGTAGGATCTGTGTGCTTTGAGATGGGGCCCACACATGAAGCAGCGCAGCCAGTGCTTAAAGGACTGCACCCTGTTAAGTGACCCTCATGCAGCAGAGTATGGAAGAGCTGTTGCCCCTGGGTTCGGACTCACTCTGGGAAGGGTCATGAAAGACTTTCTCCTGCGGGGAAAGGGGACCCTATGAAAGGCAGGGAAATGGCTTCCTCCCCTGAACCCGTCAGAAAACACCAACTGCCTAGTTTTCCCCTCCTCCTGTTCCCCATTTGTCTTCTGGAGGAAAAAAGGGAATGTGATACCTATTGTAAGACGAAAGAGGGGTGGGGAAGAAGGTTGCCTTTAAGATGATACTTCTCACGTTAAGCTGTGATCTTGTTAGAAATAAATCCTTTACATTCCCCATCTTGAAGCCTTTTTTTGTCTGTGACAGTAAAGATTTTGAATAATCCTCATTTCTGTGGTAACAAAAAACCCCCTTCCGTTTCTTTTCTTTTCCTCCCTCCTCCTGTTTGTGGGGCGGGCGGTGGGGTGGGAAATGAAGTGAAAGAAAGATTGCAGGTGAATCTCTGGCATCCAGCAGGGGTCAAACCACGACAGCTTGTCATAAACGTACTTCTGATGTGTATTAGAATGAAACAAAATGTTTTAGGAACAATTGGTTTCATCCTAAACACTATCCAGGTAATGAGTGACTATAATAAACTGATAATCATCAAAATTCTAAATGTAGCAGAGATCTGGCATCACTTATCTCCATAACTCTCAGCCCCAAATGCACACAAAATTTCAGTGCCCTTAAAGTATTATTTTCTTCCACTGCCATCTTAAAGCTCATAACTGCATAGATCTCTCTGTATTATCTGAGTAATACTACTCAAAGCCATAGTTTTCAGTGAATGCAGTGTTCATGGAAGATATGTGCCATGTGCTACACTCAGAAGATTCTGGATTAATTAATGATTAATTAACATCTGTGTGTCCTAGTTGCTCATATGACAAGATGGAGAGGACAGGATATTGTAAGAAATAGAAACTGGACTGTACTGGGAAAAACTTTGTTCAGGATGTTGTTTACACAACCTGAGCACAGTCATGGTTCCAGTTTGTTTTATGAACTGGCCCAGTTCAGTTTTAGAGCAAATTAAATATTCCTGTTTATATAATAAACTGGAACCGTGTTTCAATTCAGGGAAATCTCTTTTTATTATTGTTCACTGATAAAGTGATAATTGTGGTGGAATCATGGCCTTATTTTGAACAATCATCTGAAGATGTAATGACAATTGTTACTCACTGTCACTGTTGGAAGAGAAGAAACCTACTCCTTCAGATAATAACCTTCAGTTTTTTAATCTATGCATGTTGTAAACATTCTATTTTTGTTCAGTGTTATTCTAGTCTTTTTTCATTGTGTGTTTATCTTTGAAATAAATGTTAGCTAGATATGACTGCAGAGAATGTTAGCAAACATACATTTATTTATAGAACTTCAATTTCAGAACAGACCTTAGGAACTATCATTAATAAAACTTATTGCATTAAACATTTTATTATCTCTATTTTCTCATCCTTCTGCTCAAAAATCTAGAAATGAAAAGGGTTTTTGATAAAGAATAAATTATCACAAAAAACCCTAGAAAGAAAACATGTATTTAAGATAGAATTTTCTTTTGGTAGACACATAATAAAGCTCATAAATACACAGAGACAAATAAATCTGGTAGATTTCTATATTTTAAAGCAGGCTCACATTAACCTGACGTTACTAGTTAGAAATCAAGTTCCAAAAAGCCGTAATGGTGGCTACTGTTTTTTCCTTTAGGGTCTGAACAAAGAAATCCAATGTTTTCTGGTCAGCTGTAGGAATTGCACTTTGTAATCTGACACTCTTCGTTCCTCTCCTCTCAAAGGCAGTAAACGAAAAAATTAAAACCAGAACATATTTTCAAATCATGTAGCATTTGTAAATCCTCACACACCTTTAATGATTTGTTGGCATGTACAGACTGAAAGCATCATGACCTGGCCTTTCTCTTATCTGTTCCTGCTCTGTACATCACATCATCTTGTTATGCGCATTTCACTGAGAATCATGCTTTGGCATTTCTCGACTTCAGCCCTATTGTTACAAACTCATGAGGAATAAAAGGAGTTATAGGAGAGCCAAGATCTTCATGTTAGGGGTCTGATACAGCTCTACTTTAGCCAACTGAGCTATGCTAGTCCATACCAAGTACTATGCAGTTATTAGAAAGATATTAGTCATTTTTTTCTATTTTTTATGTCTGCTCTCTAGCAAGCATGTGGCGGTGGCATGCTTCTGCATACTTATGTTGTGGTAACAGTTGGATTCTTTCAGGCTCAGAGTGAGTAACTCAACTCTAGTCAGTCTGTAATTTCTTTCTGACGGAGTCGTTATTTCGCTAGCAATGATACGGTTATGGTTAAGGGCAGCTATACAATTTAAAAACAGACAATTTTTCTGTAAGCACAGTATGTCTTCAAACTCAGTTCTGTCCTAACAGTGCATAAGCCTGCTCATCTGATGGCCATGGCTGCAACAGTTGTAGAATATGGTTGTAACACACTGGATAAAGCAAGCATCTTGCCATATGGTCTTATTTACTGCTACTATTTCTGTTAATTCATCTTTCTGTGATGGATATGTATTTTTACAATAGTCATTGCAAAGTCTGTCGACTCTGAATTAAGAAAGTTATCCAGTTGCTTTGGCTGCTCATTCTAATTTAGGATTTGTTCAAGTTTATGCTGCTGTCAGTATGTCCTCTGGCTTCATTGAAAGATCTCAGTCCTATTTGAAAAAAATCAGATTATTTGCAAGCATGAGATGAGCTGCAAACACAGTTGGAACTGTATGAACCTCTGTAAGACTTGTTTGTAGTAGGAACAAATGTAGTAAGGAGAACAGTTAGAAAATCTCTGGTTGCTGTCTTCTGTGCTTTCAATATACGTGCTGCACTTTATCCGTGTGTATTGAACTTCCTTTGTCACTTGTGCGACTAATGCTTTTCAGGAGATATATATTCTTAGAATATTTCTTAAAACTGTGATATTTGTTGGACTTGCATAAGAGGTTTAGAGAAGTCCACTCCTGCAGCTAGTTCTAATTTCTTAGAGAGAGCACAGCAAGGTTTTGGTGAATTCTACACCTTGAGTTTGAGTACATCCCTGTAGCTGACAGCTCTGGTATATGTCATTTAGCTTGGATCCGTACTCAAAGAGTCACAGAAACTATTAATGTAAATCAGAAAAATAAAAGCCAGTACATTTCTGCATTTTTACTGTAAGGAGGCTGAAACAGTAAATTCCAGCACAGTGACTATTTTCTCATTGGAAATTGCAGTGAATCCCCAGTGCATTGCAACCTCTCCATTACGACCTCGCCCATTTGTGAGGACATTTTCTCACAGTCCAGCTTCATGGATCTGCGAGTTGCCCCAGCCGACGCATGCGCAGTGCTTCTGCTTTACCGAGGGGCAGTGCCGGCTCTCCCTGTGAGGCAGAGCGGGCACACAGGGAGGACGCATGGTTTCTCCAGCTCAGGTGGCGTTTAGAGCCCTGCGGCACCATGCCCCGGTCCCTGACCCTGTACTATGTCCCAGGTGGCGGCTGAGACCCAGTGCAGCACTGCCACAAAACATGCCATGTATACGTATGTACAGGGTATGTACGTATAATTANAAAGGGAAAGAAACTCCGATACTGATGCCGCCCCTCCATCCCCCGCCATAAGTGTCATGGGGTGTCGCAGTGTTGCAAAGACTCCAAGAATGCTGAAAACCCTTCCGCGTAAAGCGGCTGAGATGGTGTGGCAGGATATGCCCAGCCCGCGGCCACACCGTGCAGACAGTCCCAGCGGGCTGGGCCAGCATGGGGCCAGGATGCCGTGCTGGATGTCGCGGGCACACGTAGTCGCAGAAGCTGCTCAGAAATGGTTCCTTTTGCTCCCCAGTGCTCAGAGAGCCCAAGAGGAAAAGCAGAAAACTGTCTGCAGTGCCCCGGAGTGCTGGGGGGGTGGAGCAATGGGCATAGCCTGCATGCATATTAATGACCTGCACTTCTCTGCGAGTTTGGCTTTTTGCGAGGCCCATGGCCTGACCCGTTCCTCGCAAATGACGGGGTATAACTGCATGTGGGTATTGTTAGTTTTCACTCTTACCGGCAAGAGTACTCCTACACATCTGGGGTTTATGCATTGCCTACAAAGCAGAGAAAAGACATTGGCAAATACTACACCCTGTTCTTCATAGGTCCAACACCTTAGGCTTTTTGCACTACCTTCTGACATCAGTTGCTGGGAGGAAGGAACACTGGCAGCAGGATTAAGGAAGTGCAGTCCTCAGGCTCTGCACTCTGTTAATTTGAAGTCCTGGTTAATGGTGATTAATGTTCCTTTCTATTTTACTAGTTTCTTCCTTGTGGGAAAAGATCACATAAAACGGAAGTACTTTCAAATTACTATTGATATTAATGATTTTTGGGGTTTTTTTAAAGTTATTTCTAAATCTGTTAATGAGAAATTAAGAATAAAACTCTTGTCAGAGAGTGTGTCATTTACCTAGACCTGATGAATATAACTGCACCTGACTGTTCTAATTGCTCCTTTTTCCCACACTGTTGTTCAATTTTTTTAAACTTCAAAGTCTCCAGATTCCTGCTGATTGATGCACTGATATTTTAACAATGTCTTTGTTGTGTACTGCGATCAGATAAGTGCTAATCCACTTGAGGAATCTGGCTGTGCAAATCCTCCAGCCATAACTGTAGCTTTGTCATAAATGTGGCAGCTTGGCAACTTCAGCCGAGTAGATAGAATGTGCTGCTGTTGAGGGTGAATTATACATCAACTTTCTATATTGACCTACGAGTCTAAGGGTCACTCATTGATGCATTCTTTGCTGTCTCTGGTAATGGTTTTTTCTATGCTGTTTTGGATAGATGTTACAGAAACAAACTGCTGTATTTAAACAAAGAAATACTATAATCAGAAAAACTAAAAGGAAGAAACAACAGGAAATCCTAATTACATAGGTAAAGTAAAATGGTGAATTGTAATCAGTGAAACTGCATTTTAACAGTGTACTAATGGGGTAAAAAGACATCTTTCATTTTTATTAGTTTGAGTATTATGAGAAAAGTAAAGCAATATAAAGAGGCTAAATGTAGATTCATTTAATGTACAACTATGTTATCCCAAGTCTTTGACTTACTTGTTCAGTTATTTACAATTTACTTTAGCTGAACTCATTAATATGTTCATTTTTCTTTAACAGGTTCTAAGTGCAGGATATTTTGATGGAAAACTAATTTCTGGGATAAAGGATGTAACAGATGATTCTATGCCTGAATGTGTAACCTCCTCATATTTATTCATTTTTTGTATCTCTGCCTCAAGCCATGATTATCACTTGTTCAAATTCTGGCACAGACCATCCATTTCTCTGGTAATAATAATGGTTTCTCCAAATACAGGGGGAAAAACCCTGAGTTTTAATCTTGTGAGTTACTTCTTTCTTCTTTCTCTATATTTACCTAACAAAAATGTAAGATACCTGTCATTCAAATTATCTAGAACACCCATGTCTTGCAAAATATTTATTTGCTGGATTTTATTTTTTATTACCAAACTGTGAAGAAAAAAAAATACCATTTGCTATTTGGTTGTTGTTTTTTGTTTTATATATATAGTGATGAACTTCGTCTGATTAGAATAGCGTTAATGGAGGTCCAGGGCTATTATAATTCTTCAATTATTGTGAAAGATGAGAGATAAAAAGGCACAGTTTATTTGTTTTACTGCATGCATGCTATCCGGGCTTCCTTAAGTCCACTTGGCTTACAATCAATTTCAGAAAGACCATGCTTTGGCTCTGAGTCAGATGTTTTGAATGAAATCAGATAGCCAAAACCACAAGAATCTTAACTTGTTAGAAATTATGACTGTTCAAAAAATGTGAATCCAGAAGACTGGCATGCACGCACTAGGATATACATAAAAGATCATGATGTACCCTTAGCTTTAGGTTTTATTACTTTTGCTGCTGTTACATCATTGGGAAACCATGTGAACTTTGCCACACAAGGCTAGTTTTCTTTGTTTGTTGTTCCAAAGCCAGAATATATATTCTGTATATTAACAGTGACTTCAATCCTAAATTGAAGTGTCTAGAACTTGGTCAGAAACTTCTTCATGGAACCCTTTCATAATGACCTTGCAACTCCCCTTTCTTCTCCAGCTCTTGGAATGGCTGTGCAAACTAGTTGTGCCCTGGACATGCTGTGAATTCCCAGACAGTACATGATGTATCACTCAATTGGAGCAAAGGGGTCTAATTCTTCTCAGTTTCCTAAATTATACTTGCAATTTTCTTCTTCAGGATTTTCTCCAAGTGCTGTCTCAACAATTCATAATCAAATGTGACTCATGGGAAAGATCATCAATTGAATTAATTTTGATGTTAGGAGAGGACTTGCGCTTACTTGTCATTCAGTGACTCTGCAAATGTATCACTTTTATTGTGTTACTGTCTCCTAACTACCAAATAAGAGAAGTCTAGGAAATAAACTCTTAAGAGAAATCAGCTGAAATTTGTCATTTTGTTAAAACTGACTCACCTAGCAAAACCTCATCTTTTAACAGTTTCCCTGTCACAGAAAACCAAGTTTATTACTGTGTGGTGGCCACCAAAATGTTATTTTGTGAACTACAGTACTGCTGATGTACTGTATAATTACTGAATTTGGCTACGATGGCAAGGTAGATCTAAGGTGTAGGTAGTAACTAAGTAAGCTCTTGTACATTGAAATTATAGTTTCTAGCATGTTGGGTTTGGAAGTTGGAATTTTCTTTATTCACTACAGCTCTTTTCTGTAATTAGTTTTTTCCTTTTCTCTTTCCTCTTGTCTTTAGTAGCCCCATAATTATCCATCATTAACTATGTTTACTTTTAATCAGTTGTGCTGTTTTAATTCTCTTTTCACTTCCTTTATTATTCTTAATAATTGCAGTGTCCTTGAAATATCAGTATCATCTAAAGCTAAAGGCAAATACTTTGTTTCCAAGGTATTGTTTTGATTCCATCTTATTGGTTCAAATAAGGAAAGCATGGATTCCTAGGACTAATCATTGTAGCGTTTCATTAATGTTATTTCCAGCTAATCATTTTCATTTGTATTTTAATGTAGATCATTCATCACTTATTAAAAAGCTAATTCTTCTGAGAGGAAAATGATAAAAATATTTTATACTTATACACAACTTAGTTAAAGATTAAGCATAATGTTAAATATGTGAGAAACTTTGAGAAATAAAAGGCAGTTGTGCTTCTATGTGTGTGATCCAAGACATCTGTCTTTAACAAGGATAAATACTGCAGAAACAAGTTTTGTGCTGCAGTCAGAGGTGACTGGAATAGAGGAGTAAGATTATTTGATTATTTCACAGAGACAGGGCAATTGACTTATCACAATACAGGTTTATCACTGAACATAAACAAACACAAACCCATGGAATAGAAGAGAGTGTTACATACCTCATAGTGAGATTGTACAGGATGTTTACAGTATAGAGAACTTTTAGGGCTGTGAAAGAAAATAATTATTTTCCATGACTGTCATCAACCTATTTTAAGACAGGGATTCACATTCTGAGGTTTTACAGTGTGGTGACTAGAATCATGAGTTACAGGTCTCAGAAAATCTCTCGCACTATCACACACATAGATACACCTAGAGGATAAATACGCAGTAAGATGAAAGGAAGTGTTATGAAAATGCCGGTTTTCAATTTAAAGGAGAGCTAGGGGTAGTGACAAATATGTATTTTAGCACAGGGCTGGATTCCTAAAGTTTTGCAGTCTTATAGTCCAGAATCTTCAACATCTAGACCAGCAATAGCTCCTTTTCAGGTCTCATCTATTTATACTGAGGTTGATTTTCACATTCTTTCAAAGTAGACACAGCAACACTGTATCAAATAAAGTGATTGATTCAGGTTCCAGTGACTAATTGAAGAAAGACAATGCTCTCTAAAGGGAAATACCGTAAATACTAATTATCAGGCTCCTTCAGCAGGGTTTTCTCAGTCATTAAATTTATTTTTGAAGTTTATTTTAGACAGCTTTCTGTCCAACACAAGTTCATTTGCTGGTATTAAGACAATAGTAGGTCACTCTTCACAGTTCATTCAGTACATGCTCCTAAAAACATCTAATGAAAACTCATTTCAGAAGTGCTTAAGGAAGTGTTTCAGGAGTTTTTAAAGTT
>WEKX01010582.1:41199-59638 GCA_013390025.1 Pitta sordida | reverse complement strand
CTAGATAATGGGACAATGGGATGGGGAAATAGGCTATATAATAATAAAAAAATAATGCTGATACAACCCTGAGGTTAGCTCAGATGGTTAAAGCATGGTGCTCATTGCACTAGGTTTATGGGTTCAATCCCTGTGTGGGCCTTCATTTGTGAGTTGGACTCATTGATCCTTGTGGGTCCCTTCCAACTCAGAAGGTTCTATGATTTTGTGAGTCTGTCTCTTCCTTCTGTGTCCTCAGTTTGTAGTGAGCTGAGTGTTGTCCTAGACAATTTCTCCTACAAAGAGCTGTACCTTGAAAGCCTTTGTTTGATTTGTTTGTTTTGAGGTTAGAGAGAAAAGGGTCTAAGAACTTTCTAGGTTGCAAATCCCAAATGGAGGACTGTGATGCCTGGCAGTGCTGAGTCACTACCTCAGTGTAAACCCTTTCTTCAGAACTTCCCTTTTAGATGCCCTGTGCTAGATAAACCATTTTTTGTGAGTCTAGCTGTCATACATTGTTTTACCTGAAGGTTAGGTAAAAAGCTCATTACCGTTTTGATTCCTAAGTTCTTGAGGGATCTTTTATTGGTTATGACAAGTTGATGTCCAAATTTGGAATATTTTTGAAGTTAGAATTTTCTTGTCTATTTATAAAATTTGTCAATTTGTCAATGAATTTGAAAAAGTATGCCAAAGACAGGTGTTTAATTTGCTTGAATTTACATATATATATGGTATACCCATACATTTTTTTAACTAAACAGAAGCACTAGGAAGACAGCAGGGGTATATGATACTAGACCCTTCATGCTCTTAATGATTATATATCACATTATAATAGAGATTATATATTGATTCTGTAATAGTTTTAATGAAGTTTTCACAGCCATTATGACTGATTATTTAGAAGACTAGTGATAAATCATTCATATGATGATTACTCATGCTAATGACTTCTTTTTCTTGGATGGTTATTCTGCTGGAGATTATTGCACATCCTATAAAAGTTTCTAAAGCTGTGTTTTGTGTGGATGAGTCAACACTTCATTGAAGGGTTCTGCATGTTACAACTTTGCTGTTTCCTAGGGCAGGCTGCCGATCTCTGTCTTCACTTTTCTGAACATTATCAGAACATCTAATTTCTATTCTGCTTTAGGGTCATGTTAAGTTACCAATTTAAAACAGTTGCTGTGATGTTGACAGTTTTAATTTGTTCCACTTGATATGCTAGTAGGAATATTGTTTGTTCAAAGTAGATTTTTGTGATCCTGAAAAAGACAGTTTCTGTGTTTTGTCAGTGCAATGCAATTTGTGCCCACATTGCAGTTCCAGACATCTCCTTGAGGGCAAGTCTAATTGAAGTTACTTGATTTCTGTTACCAATCAAAGTTTTTTCAAACTGGGTTTCTTTTCATCTGTAATGCTTTAAGCTTCTTCTGTATCAGGCTCACTCAGGTGTAACATTTTCTCTGAACTGCTCTGCTTGACCACAGGCCTGTGGATGACTTCAGTCAGTCTCCCAGCAAACATTTAAAGAGCACCCAATGACCTCTGAGACTGATTAATATGTACTTATGACAATTTACTTGTCCTTTCTTAAAATTTTTGCATCTAAATTAAGCCAGGAATCTAGCTCTGACTCACCTTCCATCAATTTTTTCCTTAGCTGGACTGTCAGAAGAGCAGGGGCAGGGCTTAACATGGCTGCGAGGTCACAATCTGGATCTCCATGATTCACTAGTCATTTAAGTAGGTAATATTGCAGCTGCTACTAAGTTACTTTACTGGACCAAAGTGCCTTGTTTCTTGGTAGAAGAAATATTTGTTGTCAGTTTCAAACATGTAGTGTGTTATGCAGGGCTAAATGTAAGTTTGTACACCCTTGCATTAAAATGAATAGTTTGTAAAAGGCGGAGAAGGTGGAAATTCCATGGTACCTGTTACTTGAGGGTTTTACTTACATCTTTGATTTCAGCAAGATGGCAATTGCTTGACATTCATGTATCTCTTCTATGCCAAACTTTGCCAAGTTTTATTATTTCCTCATTAATAATCTCATGTTTTTGGACCTTAGTGTAACTTGTATTTTAAATATCTTTGGTTTATGATGGATTTTTGTTAGCCTTGCATTGTAGGGCTATATCAAAATCACTTTTTCCCCTTTCAAAATAAATAGTCATACAAAGCTTTTTTTCTCTCAGCAATCAATAAGGTGGGGTTTTTTTCCGTTTGGTTTCCCAGTTACTCACAAGACCTATCCTCCCTTCATTTCCTCTCTCAACATTTACATTTTTTGTATTTTAGAAACAGGTAGTTGAATTTCGGTGTTGTGTCTTTACTGAATAGCTGTCAGGAAGAGAGATAATGAAAGTGGAGAGTCAAAAGAGACTGACAGGAGAGTCTGTAGCAGCGTCTCCAACTCCCCTTAGCATGATCAGTCTTTGCAGCTACGGGAACCTCTGCCTGTGGCTGCCCTTTCCTTCTCCTCAAAGCCGTTTTTTCCCCATTAGGAAAGGCACCTAATGAAGAATGCAGGCAGGGGAATTGGTGACACAGAGGAAGGGTGAGGATAAAAACTATGACAAGAGATTGTTCAGGGGGGCTAGTGGGAGAGTTATTACTTGCAAACTCAGCACAGAGATATGCTTTAGCTGTAAAATACTACAGTGCTACAAATAATATTTGTTTCTTACGGAAGACTTTCAACCCAATATGTGGAAGATTTATGAGTCCTCTCTGTCAGTCTCCATATGCTCAAACATCTTCCTGGTTACTTTGTGTGTAAGGCAGTAGTAAATTGCAAATTTCCTGCAAATCATATAAGGTCTGTCTTGTCATCTTTGATTTGGAGATAGGGAAATAGAACAGAAAAAAAAATTGATTTACTTGTGGGAAAAAACACGGTCAAAGCTAATAACAGTAGAAGAATTAAAACACATCCTCTGCCCAGTTTTATCTCTATTTCATTTATACTTTTTCATGTCGCTACATATAGAGACTTAAAAATTAATTTTCCTTGTCAAATAACTGTCATGGGGAGAGGCCTTTTGTTCTATTGTAAAACTTTTCTCATTTTTACTGGAACAGACAATAGGTATCTCATCTCCCTTTCCCTCCCCTGAAAGGAATGTGGCCAGGGGAGGGCCTTTTCTCCTTTTCACTTGACAAACAATGGAGGATCCTGTATCTTATCTCCCCTTGCTGGCAAGGCATATGGCATGGGAAGGGGCCTTCTCCTTTCTACTGGACAAACAATGGAAGATTCCTTTCTTATCTTCCCCTCCCGGCAAAGCATGTGACATGGGGATGGGCCTGAGGGCCAGGGCAGGCTGAGTGACTGCCAATGGCACGTGGAGACATGCCCACAAGGCATGTGATGTGGGAGGGGTCCGAGGCCCTATAACAACAGCNAGGGCACAGCCTCAAGCTACGCCAGGGGAGGTTCAATCTTAACGTTAGGAAGCGGTTTTTCACAGAGAGAGTAATTGCATATTGGAATGGGCTGCCCAGGGAGGTGGTGGAGTCGCCATCCCTGGAGGTGTTTTAGAGAAGACTGGACGAGGAGCTTAGTGACATGGTCTAGCCGGGAGGTGTAGGGCTGGATGACGTTGGGCCCCTTCCGGCTCGGAGTGGCCTGCTAGACTGTGAGGGATCTAGGTTGGTGTTATGCTCTGCGATGTGCTCTCGGTCTCTTTACGGGTGTTAGATGGTGAGTTGGACTAGATGATCCTTGTGGGTCCCTTCCAACTCATAATATTCTGTGTGTGATTCTGTGTGTGTGATATTTCAGGAAAGTATCACTGGCTGTTACTCCACTGCTTTGCCTACCCTGAGCCCTATTCCCCTGCCCCTGGAATCCTGGAGGTGCCCTGGTTTTTCTCTTGATCTAGGCACCCCCTCGTGCTTGTTTATTTTCCCACTTGTTTACAGTTGTCATTGTTCCATTGTGGGTTGGTTTTTTTTTAGTATACTGTTATTGTTGTTGTTCAAACATATGTATATATATTTGTTATATTATTATTTTTTTCCTTTCTCCCAGTAAAGTTCTTATTTCTCTCCATATATATATTATTCAAGTATTTCTAAATTTAATTCATACTTCATCTTAATTGGTCCAGGACAGATACTAATTCAGACCTTTACTTGGTTAGTGTGAAGACAAAACCCTCACAATATTTTTGGGTGGCTCAGCAGCAGCTATATCATTGATCATGAATTAGCTGATACTTAGCTCTGGATCTCGGCTGTTTCCACAATATCTAACAGAGACCCACTCAATTCCATTGAAAATACACTCCTTGATCAAGTTCAGCATTGCAGTATTTCCTAAGTAATAATATATACTCAGTAGAGTATTTCAGAAACTATAGTATAGATATTATGAGCAAAATGTTCATGGATAAATCAATATTTTTAGTTCTTAAAAAAATGTTATATTCACAAGGGTGCAACTGCATGCCATAAATAAAGTTTTATTTTGAAAATATTTTTAGTGTGCAGTATTTTCACCATTTTCCAATTAAATAAAATTATATGTAAGGTAGATGCATTTGCATTCTGATAAATCTTTGCTGATAAAATTCTACATATCACATTTTTTTCCAAAATAATGATGTTTTGTTTCAATTTCTAAATTATGCTCTAAATCTTTCTGTGCTAGAAATGCCTGGGACTATTGCAGTTTACTAAATCATGCTATGAAAGATTAGAATTGTTCTACATAAGCCTCAGGAAACTTGGGGCAGTCCATGAAGCTCTCACTATGCATTTTCTGTTGAATTTGTCATGCCATTAAATCACAGAATCACACAGAATCACAGAATATTATGAGCTGGAAGGGACCCACAAGGATCATCTAGTCCAACTCCCAAGCCCACCCAGGGATCAGACCCATAAGTTTGGGACCACGGGCTCCATCCACCCAAGTCTCCCATCGTCAAGACCACATCACTGAGCTCCTCATCGAGTCTTTTCTTAAATATCTCCAGGGCTGGCGACTCCACCACCTCCCTGGGCAGACCATTCCAATGAGAGATCACTCTCTCTGTGAAAAAGCTCTTCCTAACTTCCAGCCTAAACCGACCCTGGCATAGCTTTAGGCTGTTGTATACTTATTTCCTTGACAGAAGAGTTTTCAGAAGGTTCAGCTTTCTCATTTGCATGACGTTCTAGCAAAGAAGAATACTTCCATAATAAATACTTCATATTTTCAAAACATGGTAACTGTACTACTTCTACCAATGTCATTGTCAGTGAGAATAATGAGTATTATTCATCAGGTGTGACTGTAAAGGATAGACAATTTTTCTTCCATTCTGCAGAACTTAGTAAATTGTTTCTAGAAAGGATCTTTGCCTTTAATATATAGTTTAAATATACTACAGCTGCTTTAAACCATTGAAACTATACATATATTCATTACTGTGTGCTAATCAGCATGGCTTTATTGGATCAGCACACCAAATTGCAATGTGTGTTATTTTGTTTGCTTTTAAGAGAGATTGAAATGGAGATTTTATAGTAAGAAATACTACTGATAATATAATTTATTAGTGTTTACATCAGATGTTGACATTTTAAATCCATAGCCCAAATTTATTAATTGAGCTCAGCAGAAGAGCATTATATTCAGCTTACTGTCAACTCCTACAATTTACTGAAAAATAGTATTCCTTCACCTTATGTATCAGAATCAGTTTGCAGAGAGCTTTTTTGCTGCAGAAATATCTGTATTAAATTTGTACCACAGATTAAAAGAGAAGGAAATGTTTAAAATATTATTAAAACAGAGCAGTAAATCTTTCACTTTAAATGTGAGAGGAGGAGGATAACTCATTTCTCATTTCTCATCAAAGGTAGGCAACTAATTAATCTCAGTCCAATTAATACTTGGGTTATACAAAAGATGATTGATTCTGTCTAGATTTTTAGCCTTTGAACATATGGCAACAGGGAATACGGAAAGTTTTCATCTGTCATGTTTGTGCTCATAACTTAAAGTGTGAATATATGGGCTATGCGTGTATATATATATAGTGGTCTAGTGTGGTGTAGACGAATAGAAAAATGCATGCTTTTTTCTATCACTTTTATTCCCATTGTTTACAGCTGATAAAGAGCAGATCTTGGCCAAGCAGAAAGTGCATTGACCACCTATATGGTCTACAGATGGCTTTTGAAAGTGCATCCAGACTGGTGATTTCAGAGCAGAGAATATAACAGTAATGATGACACATAAAAGTTAGGCTCATCGTAAGATGCAGAGTCTGGACACAAAATTACCTTCCCAAAAAACCAGCTAGCCAGTCTCAATTTCCTATGGCTAGTCGCATCAGTCTTCCGCCCCCGCTGCAACCCCCAAGCTAATCTTTCCACTTCGCCGCCCCCGCCCCCTGCCCTCCCCAATCATGCTTCTTCCCCTTCTTTTAAAGCAGCTCTTTGAATTTCCACTCCCCCCCATAAGCAGACAGTGACACAGGCTCAGCCAGGGGATACTTTGGTGCTCTAACCTGATTTCTGAAATAGGAACAGCGTCCAGGAAATTGCTTCATCAATGCAAGTGTGTCTGGATTTATGTGAAAACACTCAGGGGACATGGATTGAACAAAACCACTTTCTGGAGATAGCATGTGGTATGATGGAGAAGAAGGCTAATGGTCAAGTTCAGCAGTCCAAGAACATGGGGCTTTTGTCTCTTGGATAGCTCACTACTAAAGTTAGGCCTGCCAGTGGTAGGAAGGGGGCCAGAGAAAGCTATGCAGCAAAGATGCTACTTGTACTGTTTCTGCTTCTAACAGGCCAGTTATTAGTCTTTCAGTTTTAAGGAAAATTTTACTCCCCCCCTTTCATTCTTTTAGCTCCTCATTTGAGGCATGGTGATTTAGAAAAATAGTTTGCTAACCTGAGTGCTAATTTACCTTAGGAAAAGTTAAATATAAGTAGCTCAAACAGGTCGATGTTTCAAAGTCTGTAACGTTCATTATAGTTTAGGATTTCTCCTGCTTGCAGAGAAGATTTTGCCAGGAATAGAGGGCAGATCATTGACAAGAAGGATGCACAGCCAAGTTACTTAAGTAAATGAGTGCTGACCTTAGCCTATTGCCCTCTCACATGTTCAATCACTTTCCATGAGCCTTCTACCTTGGTCTGTTTCCGTGTCATTTACGTGTTTACTTTCCCCTCCTCCCAAACAAAAAAGGAGAAATGAGTGTTTTTCAAGGAAGTGGGTAGATCAAGTGCCAATTCGTATATACAGAAGGGCTTGAAGGTGAGGAGGTACAGGCAAGTTCCTCTGTCACTGAACACTGGTCCCCTGCAGACTGCTACAAGCACCGGGTCACCCACCTCAGTGGTTTTCTGCATTTTACAGATTATTTCTTCTGTTCAGAAATGTTTCCTGGCACAGGTCACAGCAGCACATACATACAGCTCTTTGCTAATCTACGCTACTGGCCTGCTGTAGATGGAAAGTATTGCTGAAATGTGGACTTACCATAGTAAGGTTTCTTTCCTGTTATGTGTATTTTCCTCTTTCACATGTACATGCTGTGCAGAGATAGCATAAAGGTAGGCTGCTATTTAAATACAGCTGCTCCTTGAGCCAGCAAAACTGCCCCTAGGCTGTATTACTCACTACTCACCTCTGTTCAGTGCCATCTTTCCAAAATCTAACCTATCTCAAAATCTCCTTTCTAACATACAATAGGCCCATGACGCTTAACAATGCATAGAAAATGAGGCAAAAGAAATTCACTCATCCTGAAAACATAATAAGACCCATAATTTGAACAACAGTGTTAATTCTGTAAGTGTTTTTTGGTCCTTGCTTGTAAATTAAATCAATTCCTGATAAAGAAGTAGGTAGAAATCCAATATAATTACTTCACTTGTTCTTATACTTTATTAGAAAATTATTTTTTTCTGTAACAAAGCATATTTTCTGCACTGTTGAACCACATCCATCTTAATGGGATCTGCCTCTTCTGGGTTTATATGTTTACTTGACTGGGAGGGGAGAGAAAGGGAGTTCCCTGAATTATGAAAACAAGAATATCTCATATCCACAAACTGCTCTCTGATTTTTATGTCACAATATAAATGTTAACATAAGAATTATTAATTTTCAAACATAATCATTAGTAACTATTCAGGTTTTTGCTTCTTCAGTCATTTATGAACTGGCAATACATCTTATGTTGTTTTGGTCATTCACCTGAATGTGGGAAGAGAGTATTTCAGTGAAATGGACATGAACTACTGTTCTTTCTGTTTTTCCAGTATTTCCAAAGTACTTCAGCTTTTGCAAACTGCACCTTGAATAGCACCAACTGTGAGCAGTTTGTTGCTCTGTGACGAGGTACTTTGCTTTCTTGGACTGAAAGGGAGCTTCAGGAGCCAGATCCTCAGCTGGTATGAATATATGAATTGTGTAGAAGTAAATACACTGCCATTGAGGCTGCCTGCTGATGTTCCCTTTTATTCCCTTACAGTGATGTGTGTCATTCCACTCACATAAACCTAGCATGGCTGACGTTATTCAAGATGTCATTTGCAAGGCAGGAGAGTTTTGCTGCCTGTAAGGGTGAAGGAGCAGTGGTCCTCCATTCAAAAGTTATTAAAAGTGTAATGGATTTGACTGTAAATTACATTGGGATTTTTTCTATTCCTAAAGGATAATTATAATTACACTCATCGCTGCATTGCCATCTCTCCTTTACGACCCCGCCCATTTGCGAAGCAATTTTTTCGCAGTCCAGCTTCATGGATCTTCAAGTTTCTCCAGCTGACGTATGCGCAGTGCCTCTGCTTTGCCGTGGGGCAGTGCTGGCTCTCCCTGTGAGGCGGGATGGGCCCAGCCCCCCGGGGAGGGCGCACGGTTTCTCTGTCTCACCCTGGCGTTTAAAGCGCTGCAGCACCGTTCCCCAGTCCCTGACCCAGTCCTGTGTGTTTCTGTGCCCAGTCCCTACAGTGGAAGGGTCACGCTGCACTATGTCCCAGGTGGCCATTGAGACCCAGTGCAGTACCGCCACAAGACATGCTATGTATTTGAATGTATAATATGTGTATGTATGTATGTATAAATTATAGAATTTAAAAAAGTGTTGTGGAAGTTTTATATGTGCTGACTTTCTCAATGACTTCATAAAATTCAAACTGCCTTAAGGGGCTCTGGACTGGGGACAGCAGGGAGGGCCAGGGGGGGCCGTGGGATGGGGACGGCCACTGTGGAAGGCAGAGCAGGGCCCTGTGTGACGTGGGGCACCAGGTGGGGATGAGTCCTCCACCTGCCTATGCTTAATTAAGACAGGTCCCTGAGTATCACTTGCCCGCCTGTGTGTGCGAGCTGCGAGTGGGCAGTGCTTGTATGCGTGTGTCTGTGTTTCTGTTTCCATGGCTACAGGCAGGGAAGGCATTGCAGTCTGTGCCTGAGGACTGCCGGCTGGCACACCCGGTGATGACGTAGCCCCAGGGAATCTGCCCCACGAATGTGAGGCAGGTGCTGTGTGCTGGGACAGGGCAGCAGTGGGATGTTCCCACACCGCTGCCACTGCACCAGGAGGAGGCTTTTATTCCCCCACCCTCTGGGACCATAGCAGCGGCGCTGCCTCTCTCGGCACCGGTGGATGTTAAAGGGAAGGAAACTCCGATACTGACACCCCTGCCCCACCATAAGCCCACAGGGTGTCGCAGTGTTGCAAAGGTAAGGTTTTTCCAGGCTCCAAGAATGCTGACCAGAGCTCAGGGACACCCCTTTCCTGTCATGGAGGCAGGGTGAGCATGCGCGGGCTGGCGTGGGGCCCCTGGGGCCAGGCCCGGCCGGGGGGCTGGGAGGGGGGAGCAGCGGCACGGGGTTTGGGCTGCGAGCACACACAGTCGCAGCAGCCACTCAGAAATGGTTCCCTTTGCTCTCCTGTGCCGAGGCAGACCATGGAAAGGAGTGGAAAATTGTCCTCAGCACTCTGGAGTGCTGAGGGGTGGAGCAATGGGCGTGGCCTGCATGCATATTAATGACCTGCACTTCTTTGCAAGTTTAGCTGTTCATGAGGTCCGTGGCCTGACCCGTTCCTTGTGAATGACGGGGTATAACTGTATTTGAATTCTTCTCTTCACTAAGCATGCCTAAAATGAAGTCAAAGAAAGCACATGAACATTCTTCCAAGGCTCCATTCAGATATGAATACAGCATTACTGCCTTGGAAATATATTTTTAATGAAACAGAACTCCTGCTTTTTAATAAAAAGTGTTAATCCCTCTGTTCCTTATTGGATTATACCTTTTCGTATTATGCCATATCTGTATTGATATGGTTGGGGCTATAATTGCTGGAGTTAAAAATCCACTTTAGTGCAGTGGTAAGTGTCCCCAAATGTCGTGTGGGGGACCCGGGTTGGATTCCCACTAGGGAGACAGTGTTAAGAGTTGGACTTGATGATCCTTGTGGGTCCCTTCCAACTCAGAATATTCTGTGAGTTTAATTTTTTAAACTGATTGGTAGGTATTCTGTATCTCTGTGAGTTCCTCAGAGGAGAATGCTCCTGGGAGCTAATTAGAAGAGGTAAAATAGACCTATAAGCAGCCTGGTTTCATCTCAGTTGTTATAAGAGGGTTTGAACTCTGTTACAAACGGTACCACATGAAACTAATACGTAAATCTACCACAGAAAAAGTAAGTGTTGGTAAATCGGAACCAGTAACAATATCAAATGCAAATTTTTAGGTTTTTAGAGGTATAGAAAATATAGCCATAACTTAATGAAACCCAAATATCAATGTCTATCTTCTATGAATCTCTTAGCAGAAAAAAATCTTGTGATATGCCAAAAAAACACTAAAAAAGCATAAAAAAAAGCAAGAATAGTTTTAGACTGTCATAAATTCATACTGTAATACAGAGGAATCAAATGCATAAAGCAGATGCTATGTGCAAATACAGCACAGAAGAGTTCACCTTAAGCTGTAGAACTAATAACTGGAGTCAGCAGAGAGATGGGAAAAGTGGAACACAATGAGAGAATTTGAGCCAGCCCTGCACAGCAATAGCTGTGATATAGTGTAGGCTTCTTGTAGCCATTGTGGCAAAGGAAAACTTTAAAGAATGTTTGAAAGAAGATAATAAAGGAATGAGGATGAGTTTTGCATTATTTTCAATATTGATTATAATCAGTCATGGCAAACTCTCAGTCCTGTGCTTTCCTCTCTCCTAGGATGGTGAGCTGCCATCATAGCTAAGTGGTCTCCATCTTTCTTAGTATTTTATGCCGTTGTATCAAAATCATCTGATTGCCAGGCCTACCTGCAGAGCATTGATTTTTGTGGGGTTTTAATTTCAGAAATGCATTTGTTCCTGTGTATTTGTGTATCTGCATACTCCAATGTATACTGTACTTTCTTGTCCCTGCAAGAAGGGCTGGAAAGATGAGCCAAGTAACTATAAACCTGTCAGCCTGACCTCGGGTCTGGGTAAAGTCATGGAACAGATAATCCTGAGCGCTGTTACAAAACACCTGCAAAATAACTATGACATTAGACCTAGTCAGCACGGATTAAGGAGAGCTAGGTCCGGCCTGACAAATCTGATCTCCTTTTATGAACTGGTGACTCTCCTGGTTGATGACAGAAAGGCTGTGGAAGTGGTGTACTTGGATCTTAGCAAAGCCTTTGACACAATTTCCCATGATAAGCTTCAGAAGAAACTCTCAGAGCATGGATTGGATAGCAGCATTCTATGTTGAATTAGGAATTGATTGGATGGAAGACCTCAGAGAGTGTTGATAAATGGTGCCACATCCAGCTGGCTGGTCACTAGTGGAACACCACAGGCATCAGTGCTGGGCCCGGCACTGTTCAATATCTTTACTGATGACATGGACGGGGTAATTGAGTCCACAATTAGCAAGTTTGCAGATGATACCAAGCTGGGGGCAAATGTTGAACTACCAGAGAGTAGACGGGCCCTTCAGAGGGACCTATACAGGCTAGAGAAATTGAAAGATTCTAATAGTATGAGATTTAACAAGTCTAAATGCCAGGTTCTTCACTTGGGAAATAACAACCCCATGCATTGCTATGGCTGTGGGACAAGTAGCTGGAGAATGGTGAAGTGGAGAGGGATTTGGGAGTAATGGTTAACAGAAAACTTAATATGAGCCAGCAGTGCGCCCAGGGGGCTAAGAGGGTCAATAGCATCCTGGCCTGTATCAGGAACAGTGTGGCTAGTAGGACTAGGGAAGTTCTGCTTCCCATATACTCAGAGCTGGTCAGACCACATCTTGAGTACTGTGTGCAGTTCTGGGCTCCCCAGTTTAAGAAGGATGTTGAACTGCTTGAGAGGGTCCAGAGAAGAACGACAAGGATGGTGAAAGTACTGGAGAACAAGCTCTATGGAGAGCGACTATGGGAACTGGGGTTGTTCAGCCTGGAGAAGAGGGGCTCAGGGTGACCTCATAGCTGTTTACAACTACCTGAAGGGATGTTGCAGTCAGGTGGACGTACATCTCGTCTCTCAGGCTGGCAGCACCAGAACAAGAAGACATGGCCTAAGCTATGCCAGGGGAGTTTTTGACTGGATGTTAGGAAGAGATTTTTCACAGAGAGAGTGATGTCTCATTGGAATGATCTGCCCAGAGAGGTGGTCGATCTGCCATCCCTGGAGATGTTTAAGAAAAGACTGGATGAGGAACTCAATGCCATGGTCTAGACAATGCGAGGCTCAGATGGATGGAGTGTGGTGCCCATGGCTCTGGGGTTGTGGGAGTTCACTTGGGAGTTGGACTGTATGATCCTTGAGGGTCCCTTCCAACTCAGAATATCCTGTGAATCCTGTGAATCATATCCTTCACAGAGCTAGGTAGGTTTGTTTAAAAATTGCAAGCCCCAGATTTCTGACATGCACAAATCTGTTGTAATTGAGTTTTCCTGTGGAAGACTACTGTGGTTCCTGTGGTTCCAAGTTCCATAGCTTAACCTTTCTTTGCTCTCACTGCCATGGTCTGTAGGCTTCAATCTGGTCTTGTGATGCTTCAGTTTCGAGATCCAGCTACCCACCTATTGCCTGGTGCCAATGCTCACCTTGGCTGCTGTGTGAGTACTCCTCATCCAAGAAACCTTTTCACAGTCAATTTGAACTTCAACAACAAAACAGAAAGGCTGTCAAAAGGTTTTTGGGACAACTACTCTTTAATTTTAATGGCATGAATGATATGTAGTTCTGGATCATGAAACAAACAACCCATATATACTGCTTATTATACTCAACATGTAGAAGTAATCCCTGGCATATGGACCTCCTAAAGTGTCTTTTTCTAGATCTGCCCTGTTTTCCATCATAAACTCATAGAGTGTCTCCTCTTTTTTTTTTCCTTCCATTTGTAAACTAGTATTTGTTCATTCATAGCTGAATAAATAATAGAAACATATTCTCTCTGCCACAGCAGTATGCTCTTACAGTTTCTTTCCAGTTTTGTGGTTTCAAAGTCTGCACTCATATTAGTTTCTATGGGATGTCTAAATTGTGTGATTAAGCAGAGATAAAACAAACTGCTTGGAAGCAGTTTGGCAGCAAAACCACATTACTAAATTAAGGCAAATTTGGTCAAATGAGAAACAGAGTATATTATTACACAGATACAATAGGTGTTGCGGATTACATCTGAGCTTAATTTTACCACAACTCATCTGCTTTTTATTTTTTCATCAAGTTTAGACAAAAACAGGAGAATTGTCTTTACTTATCTTGTATATGTTAATTTTACACAGATAGGATTATTAAAAAATATGCACGTCCTCACAGTCCACTCAGCCTAAACAGATACAGTATATTGCAACATATCATGAAACGTGCCTTCTATTTGCCACTTGCAAGGGTGTCTGTTGAAACAAATTATTTACTTACAGTAACTTGCCCCACTGCGTTAAATAAATTCACAGGTTCACAGGATATTCCGAGTTGGAAGGGACTCATAAGGATCATCTAGTCCAACTACCAAGCGAATGCCCACCCAGGGATTGAACTCACAGCCCTGGAGCCATGGGCACCACACTCCATCCATCCAAGCCTCCCATTGCCTAGATCACGTAACTGAGTTCCAAGCCACTGTATCTCACAGATGCCATACAGAACTACATGGTATTTCACAGTACTTTTAAATATATGATGATACCTCATGGTTTATTTTGTTTGCTCTCAGCAACATAAGATTCAATGTTATTTTTGTGGTAGAATGTATTGTTTTTATAGAAGTCTTTTATATAAACATATGTCTGTCTTGTTAGCTTTCTTAGGAAGGTTAGACAGGTCTGATTATAAAATATTTATTCTCTAGAGCTGTAGTTTATAGTCATTATTTTAGTTATGTATGACAACCTTAACTGCTTCTGTGTTTTTTCCTTGCGGCTTGTGAACTGACATTAATTACAGAAAGAAATGAGTAAGTTTGGGTGTTTATGATAAAATATTCAGAAGACAACACTTACTTGTACATAAGTGTTGCAGTTATTATTCCTTAAGATGACCAAATGTTCTCATTCCTAAAGAAGTGTTCATTCAGTTCTGGGCTCCTCAGTTTAAGAGGGATGTTGAGTTCCTTGAGCGTGTCCAGAGAAGGGTGACAAGGATGGTGAAGGGGCTGGAACACAAGCCCTATGAAGAGCGACTGAGAGAGTTGGGGTTGTTCAGTCTGGAGAAGAGGAGGCTGAGGGGAGACCTTATTGCTCTCTACAACTACCTGAAAGGGAGGTGTAGCCAGCTGGGTGTTGGTCTCTTCACTCTGGCTACCAGTGATAGAACGAGAGGACACAGTCTTAAACTGCCTCAGGGGAGATTTAGACTGGACATTAGAAGGAACTTTTTCACAGAGAGGGTGATCTCTCAGTGGAATGGGCTGCCCAAGGGGGTGGTGGAGTCACTGTCCCTGGAGGTCTTTAAGAAAAGGTTGGATGATGTACTTGGTGGCATGACCTAGATATTAGGGTAGTGTGTTATAGGTAGGATGGTGTGTTGGTAGCAGGATGGTAACAGGTTAGGTAACAGGTTTGGCTAGGTTAGGTAATAGGTGATAGGTTGGACTTGATGATCTCTATGGTCTTTTCCAACCTTACTGATTCTGTGATTCTGTGATTCTGTGATTATTTGTTATTGCCACTTTCTTGACTTGACTAGCTGTTTTATTGAATGTATTTCTGAATCAGCAGCTGTCAATAAGCCTTGAAAGGGTTGTTTCTGTGCCTGATGTCTTAACATTTTTGAAGACAATAAGCCTTGGAACCTTTGAGCCTTCTTTGATTTTGCAGTGATATTTCTACCTTAGGAACATCACGTAAAATTGAGGACTAGATTATTATACTTCTTCTGGAAGCAAGTTAAATACAGCAAAAAATAATAAAAACAGTGACTTCCTTGTAAACGCACTGCAGAACAAAGAGGGCTAGCTTTTGCATTCAAAGCACTTAAATTAAAAAAAATCTCTCCAAAAAGTTCTTGAGCGTTTACCAAGGCTTCAGTGCACACTAATTTTTGCACTCAAACTAAAGGTCAGCTTTAAGCCCGGACCCACAAGCAATCTCCAGTAAGAACATCTGACCTCAACCATTGCCTGCAGTTCAAGATGACGTGAAATTCATGGTTGAGGGCAAAGCTTTGCCTCCAAACCATTTAAACCCACTTAAACTCCAAGCACTCAAGCACAAAGTGACCATCAGCGGATCTCTTGTTCCTGGCTTTCTGCCCTTTACAGCTCATGATTATTTCCTCCACAAAAGGTAGAAGACTGATCCTTAGAATGTGGGAAGAAAAGGAGCCAACATTTGCAGATAAAGTATATACATAAATTAAGATATAACTTGAGAAGGTTCACTGAACCTTCCTCTACTGTTTCTATTTAATGGGGAAAGCTAGACATCTTCCATTCCGGGCCTTTCTGCTTGGTTGTGCTAATGTGCACTGGGTTGAAAAAGGGACAAATCAACTGGAATTTTTATGTACTTTTTAGAACAAATTTCTTATACCAAGAAAGAAACAAAAAATAACTGCATGACATAAGAGTGTCTTCTAGCTATGTTACTGATACTGGTCCCAACAAATTCTGTTTTCAGTGAACATACAATGTCAAATCACTGATCAAGCGTGCCCTTATCGCAGCCCTGGGAGATCTGAGGTTTTGAGAATCTAGATGCACATCAGAAGGCTTCTGTCTGCAGCAGGTTGGCCTCCAATGGCAGTCAAGCAATGTGCAGCCACTCATTCTCTCCTTCCCTTTCTCTTTTCAACCAGACAGAGAAGGAAATAGAAGAGGAAAAAGGAAAAAGAAAGAAAAAAAAAGAGGAAACCCCATGGTTGAGATAAGAGCAGGGAGATAATTTAACGAGTGCTCTTGTGGAAAAAACTGCCTTGACTTGGGGAAATTAATTTAATGTCAATAAATCTGAATACTTAATTCCTAATTTTGATATTGGGACATAGCAACAAAATCAAGAAATGAACATTAAAGCAGTTAGAGAAAATACAACTCTAACTTCCCCAGGCTCAAGCGACATCTCCTCTCCCTTGTACCTTGCAGCAGGTACTCTTTATCCTCTCTGTGATGGAATGGGTGTTACAGGATGGGCTGTGATCTGGACATTTTGGATTTTTTCTGCTCCTTCATTATTCTCACACTTTTTCTCTGCTCCTTTGCAGGTCTTCCACAGCTGCAGTCCCTTTGGGAATATCTGTTCCTGTGCCTGGTGCACCTCTTTCCCTCCTTCTTCTTCTCTCCCTTGATCACAGGGCTTTCTCCAGCATTTTCGCCTCCCTCCTCACTGCCTGTGTAGCATTTCTGTGCTTTCTTACATACAGCAAAGTATATATAAGCTGTGGGGATCAGCTGTGTCCTGCAGTGGGTGGGTCAGAGCCAGCTGTAATGGGCTGTGTCTGTCAGGTTCTGAAAAAATGGAGCACATAACAATTCAGATAATAAGTAAATTATTTTTCTTATTGGCTGGGAAGATAAACTGAAAGATTTAAGGAAATATTAGAGACTGATAGACTAAAGACTACTAAAATGGTATGACATTGTCATGGAGAGAGGTCTTTTGTTCTATTGTAAAACTTTTCTCCTTTTTAACAAACAATAGGTATCTCTTCTTATCTCCCTTTCCCTCCCTGAAAGGNCTTTTAATATTCTGTTATTGTTCAAACATATATATATATATATATATATATATATTTGTTATATTAAATTTTCTTCCTTTCTCCCAGTAAAGTTCTTATTTCTCTCTCTATATAATTCAAGTATTTCTAAATTTAATTCCTGCTTCATCTTAATTGACCCAGGACACATATTTATAGAAGCATGGGATCATGGAACAACTGAGAGTCGCTGGAGATTGTCTACTCCAAGCTCAAGACTTCCTGCCATCTTTTCTTGATTTCCTGTTAGTTTAGTTTGATCATTCTTGACTTTGGAGAGGGAGTTTCTAAGGAGTTTCTGGGCATTGTTTCTCAGGAATAATGATTGGGATTTAGAACTTCATTAAGAATTTTAGTTCTTAAAAATACTATTATAACCACATATTAAGAACTGCTTTTGAATGGATTATGCTTTTTTATAGAGACAATTGTGTGGTATAATATGATATCTAATGTCAAACTAATTAAACGATTGACCTTAGAAAAAACAGGAACTCTATCAGATGTATTAAAGGCTTGTCCACTGCAAATCTGTAAATTTACCTTTTTTGGTTTTAGATAATGGTAATCTCTCCTTGAATTATCATTTTAGTATTTATTTATTATAGCAATTTTCTTTATGATGATGAAACAATTTACGAGGTAAATCCATCGATCACATGACCATTGATGGAAAAATAAGTAATGAGGACTGCATATTCTCTTGCAAGAGTATAAAGTGCCAAGGCAAGTGTTCAGATGCCTCTAAGATGGACTTAAATGCTGACAAATCAGTTAGTTTGGGTAAGAAATTTAGATGGTCTACAGGGGAGAAAGTAAACCTTGGAAAAGATTGTTTCAAGGTACCAGGAATAGCCAGCTCCCCATTTCACAGAATCACAGAATCACAGAATATTATGAGTTGGAAGGGACCCACAAGGATCATCTAGTCCAACTCACCATCTAACACCCGTACAGAGACCGAGAGCACATCCCAGAGCGTAACACCACCTAGATCCCTCACAGTCTAGCAGGCCACTCCGAGCCGGAAGGGGCCCAGCGTGATCCAGCCCTACACACCCCAGCTAGACCATGTCACTAAGCTCCTCGTCCAGTCTTCTCTTAAACACTTCCAGGGATGGCGACTCCACCACCTCCCTGGGCAGCCCATTCCAATATGCAATTACTCTCTCTGTGAAAAACCGCTTCCTGACATTAAAATTGAACCTCCCCTGGCGTAGCTTGAGGCTGTGCCCTCTCGTTCTGGTGTCATCAGCCTGGAAGAAGAGGTCTACACCCATCTGACTGCAACCTCC
>WEKX01010582.1:22145-40465 GCA_013390025.1 Pitta sordida | reverse complement strand
TCTTTTTACTGTTAATGTACTTATAGAAACTTTTCTTATTGTCCTTGACAGAGACAGCTAGGTTGAGCTCTGTCTGGGCTTTCGCCTCTCTGGTTTTCCTCCTGCACCGCTTAACAGCTTCCTTAAACAGACTCTGACTCACCTCCCCTTTTTTCCAAAGGTTGTACATCCTCTTTTTCTGCCCCAGCTCCTTCAGGAGCTCTTTGCTCATCCAGACTGGCCATCTGCCCCTCCGACTCACTTTTCGGCACATTGGGACCGCCTGCTCCTGTGCCTTCATGAGCTCATTCTTAAAATATGTCCAGCCCTCCTGGACCCCTCTGCCATTAAGGGCTTTTTCCCATGGTACCTTCTCAATCAAGTTCCTAAACAGCCCAAAGTCAGCCCTCCGAAAGTCGAGCATGGAGGTTTGATTTGTGCCCCTTCTTGGCACGTAGCCGATTGAGAACTCTATGATCTCATGATCGCTGCATCCCAGATTTCCTCCAACCACGATATCACTGACTAACCCTTCCTTATTGGTAAACAGCAGGTCAAGGACCGCCCCCCCCCCTGGTAGGCTCACTCACGTGTTGCGTCAAGAAACAGTCCTCACACTATAATGCTGGGGGCAAGAAGAACTAGTGCTGTCATTGTATAGGTAAAGAGTTGAAATAGGGTCATGAGCTTGCCTTTGGCTGCATCACTGTTAGAGATGAAATGATAATCCATTGAATTTGCCTCTATAATTTAAGGGAGTTGTATGGAGACAGCTTGAAGGAAGACACTCAAAATGATCTATGAATTGCAAAACAATATGGATGTGCCAAATGGCACTCAACCTATTGAGCTTATTGAAAAGCAGGGTTAAAAATTCATTTCACACATAACTGAATCTGACGGGTGGAAAATTTATAACATAACATTCTTTTTCATAGAAAAAGTCAAAATAGGATTCAATGACTGGTGGTTAATGTTAGAAAAAATCAGCCTTAAGGTAGATGAATTTTAGTTGAAGTGCAGGTAATTAAACACTGGGGAGGTGACGGACTCACTACAGTTAAAAAAATAAAAATAAATTTGGATGTAAAATAAAAAAAAGACAAAAAGAATAAAAGAAGGTAAAAAGCTTTACTTCACCTCCTGAGAGCATTCATAGTGCACAAAGGAGTGCAGCTCAGGGTCAGGACAAACAGGATTAGAAAACACCATTTCTAATATTTTCTCCAGGGTCTGCAGGCAAGTTTTCCTATGGGCACAATCAAGAAGTTTGGTTTCTCTTTCTGTTCTTTTTTCTTTTGTTTTCCTCACTTTCACCTCAGAGGTGACCAAGACAGTGCAAGGCAGTGCCCTGAAGTCAGCCGTGTCTCATCTGTCTGGAGAACAAAACAATCATTTGTGTTCAGAAAAATACAGCCTGAGCCACTGTCAGCGCTCGAGGGGAAAAGGAACATTCTTGCCATTCAGATTCACAGGGCAACGGAGTTCCTCCTCCTTTTTTTGACTCCTTAGCAACCTGAAGCAGAGAGTACCTGTAGGATTATTAAAGTATATTTCCTATATTTTGATCTCTGTTATTTTGGAGCCCTGAAGTGAAACTGTACCCCGAGCTTCCCTGCCTCTCTACTGTGCTATGCAACCGTTCCAGCTTCTGTGAAGTGAAATGCTTTAACACAAAGCATTGGGGACGTTTTGTTACTAATAAAAGGGTTGCTGGGTGAAAACAAATGGTCTGTGTTATTCAGGAAATCAGCCTAGACGATCTGAAGATCCCTGAAGCCTCAAATTCCATGAAGCGATGGAAGGTTAATCAAAGAACTACATAAAAGCACAATAAGACCCATTACTTTAAAATAGTTATGACCCATGAATCCAAGTATAAATTCTGAATAGCTCTTGTTTCTCCTCTCCCATTAGAAGACAATGTTTATGTTGGCAAAATTTCTATTAAAATCCTCGTCATCCATTTGAATATGTATTCACAGGATTAAAAACTAATGTCTAGTTTATCCATTTAAACCATCAATTCATGTCTGCTTAGTGGTTCTTCAAGTGACATTGAAAGAAGATGTCTGTGTAAGAAAAGATAATCAGTGATATTAATAATGACTTCTCCTGTACCAAGAAATACAAGTGTTTAGAAAGTTGTGCTGGTTGGGTGTTTGCCAGTGAGCAGAGTTCACTGTAAGGGAAAAATGCCAAAAAGTTTAGAAACTGAGGTTTCTAATTAAATGTTAACTTTGTTTGCCTTGGGCTTGGAAAAGAGATAAGAAACTGCTTGTTGTTGATAAACAAATATGCATGCCACACAATGAGACAATGAGATCACTAACTTTGCTTTGCAATATGTGAAATTATCACTTCATTAGATAAGAATTATAATACTTAAAAGAATGTCTGTTTATACAGGTCTAGGGCATGCTCAAGGTTACAGTGATGAAAATGGAAATCATACTTGATAAGGTGGCCTGTTTGTTGCTTGGCAAGTGATGACAGATAATCACTACCATATTTTCAAATGCATGATCTGTAACTTATTTGTAAATCCTTGTTTCATGAGTGGTACAGGTGATGTATGTGTATGGGTTATGTCATTCCTCATCAAAGCTTGCTTCCTCCTCATTAGTAGTACCCTTACACCTGAATTTCCTCATTTTACTTCTTCCTTATTATTGTAGTCTTTTTTGGGTTGTGTTGAAGACTTATTTATGTATATTTGATGTCTTTATGCTGAAGTATTTTCTCTAAAGCAGAATTAAATACTGGAAACATTCTAGTGCTTCCAAGTGCTTCATCTTTCTGTTTGCATTTTTGACTTTATTTGGTGTAGATTTTGAAGAACTAAACATTACCGTCCTCAAGTGACATTATGTACGTGAGTTGCAAACATCCTGTGTCTTTTTTTGTTGAGAAGTGCTGTTCAGTAATGGAAAAGAAAACAAGAATAAAAGTCAAACACTGAATAAAACCCTGTAACTTTTGTTCTTTTATTTATGTTGCTCTAGGCAATCACTAATGTTTTTTTCAACTCAGTTTAATCCAAGAAACTATTTCACTTGAATAGTTTGCACATTATAAAGCTGTGCAGAAAATAGAATATGTAAGTGGAGCAAATTACTTTGTTTCCTATCCCTCTGCATACTTATAGATGACCTGTTCTGGGAGGGGAGTTTTAAAGCGTGTGAGTTTATTTGTAAGGCTGATAACTGAACTTCAGAGAAAAGAACCACTTTTCATTTGTTTTCTTTCCTTCTCTTGTCAAAGATTGTGGTCACAAACTGTGATGAACAAATGTATACAAAAGGTGTAGGAGAGGTAGAATTTGATGTTACTCCTCTACTCTGCTCTCATGAGACCTCACCTAAATTGGTGTGCCCAGCTCCGGGGACCCCAACATAAGAAAAAACATGGACCTGTTAAAGCGGGTCCAGAGGAGATCATGAAAATCTTCAGAGGACTGGACCACCTCTCCTATGAAGACAGACAGAGAGAATTGAGATTGTTCAACCTGGAGAAGAGAAGGTTCTGGGGAGACCATGGAGCAGCCCACCAGTACCTAAAGTGGGGAGTAAGGGAGGGACTTTTTATGAGGACATGTAGTGACAGAAGTATTCCCAGAAGTGTTCAAGGCCAAGTTGCAGGAGTCTTTAAGCAACATTGTCTGGTGGAAAGTGTTCTGCCCATGGCAGAAAGGTTGGAACTAGGTGATTTTTTTTGGTCCCTTCCAACCCAAATAGTTCTATGTTTCTATGATATCCCATAGATATCCAGATTGACTGAGTAGGTATCTGTAAAGTCTATGAAGATGTGTACAAAAGTGATTTTTTTCCTAAACCAGTCTATAGAAACATGGTTTAGGCTGAATTTTCAAAGTGTATTCCTACTCAAATAAATAGTATCTGGGACAGTAATACCTCGCTGCATTGCGACACCTCCATTGTGACCTCTGTGTCAGTGATTCGCGGAGTTTCCTGGCTGACGTATGCGCAGTGCCTCTGCTTCACCTAAGGGTGGTGCTGGCACTCCCTGTGGGGCGGGACTGGCCCTGCCCTGTGGGGACGGCACGCAGTGCCTCTTGCTCCTGTGGCGTTTATGGTCCCGTGGCGCCATGCCCTGGTCTCTGCCCCACTCCTGTGTGTCTCCATGCCCAGTCTCTACAGTGGAAGGCTCACACCATGCTATGCACTGGGTGGCCGCTGACACCCCGTGCAGCACCACCACAAGCCACGCCGTCCTGTTACTCTAAACCCAGGGGACTGACCCCCACTGGGTGCGTGTTACTGTTTCCATGGCTGCGGGCAGGGAAGGCGATGCAGTCTGTGCCCGAGGACTGTGCACCTGGTGCAACTGGTGATGACATAGCCCCAGTGAAAGTGCCCCACGAAACTGGGGCTGGGCTGGCCATGGTGGAGGTGGGGCAAGTGCTGTGTGTTGGGACAGGGCAGCGTGGGAGATGCCCACAAGTTAAGGTTTCACAGGCTCCAAGAGCGCCCACCACAGCCCTGGGACAGCCCTTCCCTGCCACAGAGGCAGTGCAAGCATGAGTAGTGGCAGCAGCCTGGTGGCAGCTGCAAAAGCAGCAGCATGCCCAAAGAGAAGCCCAGGGATTCTTGGGGAGTCTGCCCAGGCAGAGAGGGCTCAGAAACGCTTCCCTTTGCTCCCTTGTGCAGTGAGAGACCATGGGGAGGAGCAGAAAATGATCCTCAGTGCTCTGGAGTGGCTGGGGGTGGGGCAATGGGCGTAGCTTTTATGCATATTAATGACATGTGTGTGTTTGTGAATTAGACAGTTTGCGAGACCCTGATAAGACCCGTGAAGGGTGAGGTATTACTGTACTTCATAACTCGCAGTCAACTGTCTTATATTGGAGAATAATTTAACAGAGTGGATGAAAGCTATTTTGCCTGGACAAGTCTTTCTTAGAATTGTTGCTTGGCACAACCTGTACACTAGTAAAATCATGGGCTTAAATGTTCTCTGGGATTCAGACCCTGATGTTTACAAAGACCATTCTTAGCCNCTAGCCGGGGGATGTAGGGCTGGATGACCCTGGGCCCCTTCCGGCTCGAAGTGGCCTGCTAGGCTGTGAGGCATCTAGGTTGGTGTTATGCTCTGGGATGTGCTCTCGGTCTCTGTACGGGTGTTAGATAGTGAGTTGGACTAGATGATCCTTGTGGGTCCCTTCCAGCTCATGGTATTCTGTGATTCTGTGTGATTCTGTAATATACCGTTTTCAGGATTGATTCTCATTCAGTGAAAGAAAAGTCAAACAGACAATCACTAGTTATTTGGAAGCTCCAAATAGTGCAGAATACAACAGACTCCCCTAAGCAGGGTAAATCTGACTGCTAGTCTTTAGACTACTTTCGTCTAGAAAAGACTCAAAGCATTTCACAGATTCACAGGTTATTCTGAGTTGGAAGGGACCCACAGAATCATCTAGTCCAACTCCCAAGGGAACACCCACCTGAGGATCAGACCCACAAGCGTGGAACCATTGGCACCACGCTCCATCCATCCGAGCCTCCCATCATGTAGGCCATGTCACTGAGCTCCTCCTCAAGTCTTTTCTTAAACACCTCCAGGGATGGCAACTCCACCACCTCCCTGGGCAGACCATTCCACTGAGCGATCACTCTCTCTGTGAAAAAGCTGTTCCTAACTTCCAGCCTAAACCTCCCCTGGCGTAGCATTGCCTCTCTGTTGGTCTTTTGCTTGTTCTACTCAAATGAATGAAATGGATTTCCTGTTTTATCCTATAAACATAGTCACAGGCAGTTTTTAATGGCTTATTTCTTATTTCAGTTCCTTTGTTATAGATACATGTCTGGTACCAAGAAAACTTGTGAATATCTGGATTTAAAAATAATTTTGCTCTGTTTACACATAGATGCGGGTTTTCCTTTGTTGTTCCAAGACTTTTCTTGTCAAATATCAAGGGTTTATTGCAAACCACAGGTGTTAAATTTATTCTAAAATGTTTAAATAATGGCAGCAGAGTATTTACTCTACACACTGTACTTTAAAGTTTTTGGAATTGCTTTCACCCATGTCAGGCAAAAATGCCTCAGGCAGAAAGTAGAGTAAGAAAAATGCCACTATAAAGGTTTGAAACTTGGTAACTTGGAGTGGAAATATAAACAAATAATTGTCTAACATAAAACTATGTGGTCTTAGCTACTGACGTGGCTACATAAGGCTGTTTCAGTAATAGGTGAACTTATCAAAGAAATTTTATTTTGCTAACATTTAAGATAATCTTAGCCCAGATGACTCCTAAATAATAGAGGCTTGTATTTCTTTAATTACAAATAGAGTAAGAAGAAGGTGCATTCATTGTTAGCAGGATGACTACAAGTAACCAACATGATCTAATTGTGAAAGAAATACAAGTTTTTGTGGACGTTGTCAGGTGATTTTTTTTTTCTGGGAAAGATAAAGGAGTATGAATAATATAAAAGACACCGATAAAATGTACTCAATAAAGATGAATCAATGATTCATAGATTCACAGGTCACTCCAAGTTAGAACGGCCTCCAGGATCATCTAGTCCAACTCCCCACCAACCAGACCGTAGCACTGAGCTCCTCATCAAGTCTTCTCTTATACACCTCCAGGGATGGAGACTCCACCACCTCCCTGAGCAGACCATTCCAATGAGTGATCACTGTCTCTGTGAAAAACCTCTTCCTAACATTCAGTCTAAACCTCCCCTGGCATAGCTTAAGGCCATGTCCTCTCGTTCTGGTGTAAATAATCCATGTCCGTTGCTCTGTCCCCTCAGATGCTGAGGGCTCGAGAGAGTTTCCAGCACCACCCTGTGCTCTCTGACAGGTCAGGGAAGCAAAGGGAATCCTTTCTGAACCCTGCCACAGGGGGGAAACTCCAGAGTTCTCCACTGCAGCAGTGGTGATGTCAAGGTGCCAACACACTCCAGGGTTCAGGAGCCCCCCTGCAGCTCATGGGGCCACCCTTGCCCCCTCCTCCAGCCATGGGGAGTCCCCAGCCCCTTCTGCCAGCCATGGGGTTGCCCCTGTCCCTGGCAGGGCTGGACTAGGGTCAGCCTAACACTAGGGGCAGGGGTGGCTGCTGGGTTAACTCCGGGTGGAGGCAGCCCTGCAGTTGGTGGAGAGTGTAGGGAAGTTCCTGTGGCTGGAGGCAGGGACAGAGGAGTCCCTGAAGATAGGGGAGGGGGCAGGGGCAGACCTACGATTTGGGGGAATGGGGGGAAATGGGACCACTGGCTGACAGCCCTGGGGTGAGCAGCTGTTGACACATTGTTATAAACCTGTCCTGGCATATAACCTGCCTAAAACTCTTAAGGCAGTGAACTGTAGGCAGTTCCCAATGAGCAAGAGGTGCCAGCCTTGTGCCCCGCAGAGTGTGGCCACCCAGCTGCACAGGGGAGCGCCATCGCTGCCCTTTGGCAAAGCAGAGGTACTGTGCATGTGTTAACCGTGAGGCTCTGTGAATAATGGAAAACTTTTCACTGAAAAAATTCCATGAGAATCTGAAAAAGTGAAATTTAAAGTGCGAATATGCGAGACTTGACTGAGTTCCTTAAAAGCTTTTCTCATTTTGGCATACATTTATAGCTGTTAGCAACACATTTCTGATTTTTGTTCTAACTTCTAGTAAAGATATATTTATTAAATATAATTTTTGCAGACATCAAGAACATAAACAATCTGCTTTTGTATGAGGATCTTGTTTCTATAATTCTTCTCATTTCTCCTTTCCCTTAAATACATGGGAGTACTCAGTTCCAGCCCCAAACTCTAAGAACAGGTAATATTTACTGTTTCAGTACAGTACAGTATATGTTGCTTACAGTTAGGTACACACATTTAGAATCAGAAATAACAGTAATAGCTCAAGGTACAACCATAAATTAACTACAGATATGCATTTATTTTAATTATGTTTATTGAAATTACTATAATGAGAGGAAATTAACATGCATGTTTACTCCATACAGAAATTAATATTTATCACAAGGTACTGACTGTTGACATTTGTCACTCTCTGAAAATAGTTTAGAGGCTTTTGTATTTTTGCTCCTTTATGCAGTAAGCTTAAATTACAGACTGCCCTGGAAAGTTTGGCATGAAAGAGTAGCATATGACCATTTCATCAATAATTTCTGTACCACTCGTTCAATAAGGAGAGAAGAAAAAAAAAGGAAGTCATCTACAGTTTTGATAGGTTGGAATGTTACTAATTCAATGGCATTTCAGTTCTAAACTCACTATTAAAACTAACTGAGACAAAAGTGGAAATTTCCTCCAAGCGTATGTATAGACTTAGCCCACAACTTCATTGTAGGATTCTGCTGGAGTTTGTTCTGAAACACAATGCAACAATCCAGAAAATAACTAAAGCTCATTAAATTAAATTTGTGAACCAGTTAGATTTTTCTTCTTTAATTTTGGAAAGAATTTTTCAATTCTACTTATTCATTATAATTAATTAAAAAAAAAAAAAAACAAACCCAGTCCACAACAAAACTAACCATCGAACAATGCAAACAAGTCTACTAAAAATGTTAAAACCAAAAATTGCTTTCTGAGTAATTCAGTTGAGGTTGTGGTACTTTATTGTGCACTTGGGAGAGATTTTATTAGTTCATGTGATTGGAGACAATGGTGATTACTGATTATCATGTAATCAGAACTTTAAAGTTGAACGTTGATTAGGTTTCCTTTCTTTTAAAATCCTTAATGGAACTGCAAGCCTATTTTCAAGTTTTAATATTCTTTTGCAACCATTTCAATCCCTTATACCTTGACAACTTCTTTTAATGATACAGAAAATAGATTAAATGAAAAAATATAATATGTATTAATTTGTTTTTACAATAACATGGATTTTCTCCTTAAAAAGTTTCTATTACAAAATGATAAAGACTGTTTTTAAGTATCAGGCACTTTGCATATTAAAATAATAATGAGATTGTATAGCTCTCAGATTATTGTGTAAATATGTGTCGGGCTGGAGTTCTTAGTTCCAGTAGTAAACCACCTCCACCCACTGAGAGGTTGTCTAACAATGTGACAGATAAGATGCAGCAGACATTCTTTGACCATCACTGAGAAGTAGGGATCTGTGGGTCACTGAATCAGAAAACGGTTTGGGTTGGAAGGTCAACACATCTAAGATTAATGTTAAAACATGAAGTAATCACATGAAATAATTACATGAAATCTAATTAAGTAAGAGTGGGGAAAAAATTTAAGTACTAGCAATATTTATTTTATTTGAACTAAAATGGGAAGAGATGTAAAATATTTTATGACTTATAACACATATTTATCAACAAATTCTTCTACAACAGACAAGCGGCACACTGTTCACAGGTTCACAGGTTATTCTGAGTTGGAAGGGCCCCACAAGGATCATCTAGTCCAACTCCCAAGTGAGCACCCACCCAGGGATCAGGCCCACAAGCGTGGAACCACGGGCACCACGCTCCATCCATCCAAGCCTCCAATCAACTAGACCATGTCACTGAGCTCCTCATCGAGTCTTCTCTTAAACACTTCCAGGGATGGCAACTCCACCACCTCCCTGGGCAGATCATTCCAATGAGACATCATTATCTTTGTGAAAAACCTCTTCCTAATATTCAGTCTAAACCTCCCCTGGCGTAGCTTGAAGCCATGTCCTCTTGTTCTGGTGCTGCCAGCCTGAGAGAAGAGATTCACACCCACCTGACTGCAACGTCCCCTCAGGTAGTTGTAAACAGCAATGAGGTCACCTCTGAGCCTCCTCTTCTCCAGGCTGAACAACCCCGGTTTCAGTAGTCGCTCTCCATAGGGCTTGTTCTCCAGTCCTTCCACCATCCTTGTCGCACTTCTCTGAACCCTCTCAAGCAGCTCAACATCCTTCTTAAACTGGGGAGCCCAGAACTGCACACAGTATTCAAGATGTGGTCTGACCAGCTCTGAGTATATGGGAAGCAGAACTTCCCTAGTCCTACTAGCCACACTGTTCCTAATACAGGCCAGGAGTGCCACTGGCCTTCTTAGCCACCTGGGCACACTACTGGCTCATATTAAATTTTCTGTCAATCATTACTCCTAAATTCCTCTCCATTTCCCCACTCTCCAGCCATTCATTCCCCAGCTGATAGCGATGCATGGGGTTGTTACGTCCAAAGTGAAGAACCTAATCCTTAACATGCTGGAAATTATATTCTTCTTCAGTATTAAAATTGAAGCACTTAGATTTTTTTTTTTTTTTAGCTCTAGTTATTCAACAAAATATATGTGTTTGTAGTAACTTTGGAGTTACAATATGTTTCTAGTTGTCGGGAGCTTGTTTTCTAGATAAAATACCCGTTCATCTGAATAATTTTTTGACTAAGGTCAGATGTCCTTCGTTTCAATTCCACTTTGATAATTTTAGTAGAGAATCATGTCTCATTGTGTGACTTTAATGTCTTTCTTATACTGTGCTATCAAAGATTTCCTTTATATTAGCACAAAATCTCTAGGTTTTTTTGGCTACTATTTCAGCATGTTTTGGTTTGCAGCAACACTTCTAGGAAGTTTATATAATTTAATTGCAAAGGTTTTTTAATGTGCCTTTCAATGGTTCTCCCTTTGAGATATTACATAGGATATAAAGCAATATGAGAGTTTCTGTCTGGTCTTATGACAGGTAGAATGAATGAATAATAATATGTAATTAAAAGATATCTCTACAAATTAAAAAATGCTGTTTTAAAAAATTCAGCAATATAGATTTAATTCTAATGCCATGTAGCATAGCTAAAACAAACAACAAAAAAATTGAAAGCCCACATATATAATAAATTTATTTAAGATTAAGTATAGCAATTTCCATCACTACTAATTATAGGAATTGAAAGTAATCAGATACAGCAAATGCTGTAAAAATCCCAAAGCCAGACATTATTGCATATTCAGGATTTTTTTGCTTTTAAGTTGACCCCAAATCTTCAGCTGCTCAGCCCTTGAGATCTCGGAAGAAAACTGTTTTTACTTCCAGTCAGGTTTTTTTAGTGTTAAATGGTAAAGAACAGGCCTGCAAACTGTACTGGCTATTGCTGTTCAGATAAAATTATATACCATAGTCTGCAAGATTTTATAATGTAGTCTCAGAGCTTCCTGCTACATTGAAATGCTTCACAAAGCATAATGTGGGTGTATTTCTTCAATTGAAGATATGTAAATGTGTTGGTCAGTGGCCTGATTTAAAGGCCATTGGACTAAAATCAAAATTAGATCCAAATCAAATGGCATACCCAAGTTTTGAGTAATAGTATAGTCTTGTTAAACTGAAATTGATAGTCCAAGATGCTATTTACAAGAATTATGTCTTACTTCTTTCCCTCAGCTAATGTATTTAAAATATTTAAGACTGAGGAAAGTCAAAGATAAAAACAGAGTGGTGTACTGTTGGTAAGGAATACAACTGAGTTGTATTTAATGTTTTCCACTGACAGTAGATATTGATGTTCACCTGTTTCTTAATATTTTACACAGATTACTGCTGCACACTCAGGGGTTCTCAGGCAGCTATCACCTATGGATCTATAAGTAATTCTATACCTTCAAGGTCCTGGGCTTTGATCCCAACACTGATTTGAGAAGCACTCTATCCATGTAAGCATGTTGTGTGGTGCAGTCAGAGGACAGATACAACCAAGTGAGTGGTGCTGTGGACCTGACATCAACACTGTTCATTGAGAGTTTTCTTCTGCAACAGTTCGAGAATGCTCCTGTGGACTGCATACCCATTAGCTCCTGGAAAGTGTTATATGCACTCATGAAGTTTCATTTAAAAGGAATTCAGTTTATATGCTCCAGAACTTCTCATAGCATAAACCAAAGTGTAGTAAGTAGAGGAAATGGAGAAACTGGGTTTGCTCAGTCTGCTAGATAAAAAAAAATGCATTACATTCTCTAAATGATGATTATTATTACAATGGTGCTTCTCTCTTGGAGACATGATGAGGTGAGTTTTTCAGGGATCACAGGTCTTGTTCTCTCTCAATCAATTTTATTTTTGTTTAGTCTTGGTTTTACATGAAGGTGACTGGAAAGTGAAAAATCATTACTCAGAAAAGTACTTCTGAAATTTCTTCCCATTAACCCTATTTTTACTGAAAATATGTAGCAAAATGTCACACCTGGAGAAACCTCAAAACTCTGCTCTTTTCCTTCTTTAGTTTTGAATTCTTACTGCTGTGAGGGATCATCACAAAATAATTGAGAATTATGAAAATCAAAATTTTAACTTTTAAAAGGTTTGATTTTCAGCTTCTGCATTCAGTGGGTTAATACTTGAACCTGTTTTATATTCGGCCTCTTATAGTGTCCTCTCTGTTTTAATCTTTGAGAGTTTTTACTATTTTTGATTCAATTGAACCTTTGATTTTTGACATATAAATTAAAATAATCAATGGATTAGCCAAGCTCCCACTGGAATGCACAGACAGACAACATAATGTTACTGAAGGATATAAATTTTCAGTATTAGATAATATGCTGAAAGTATTTAATCAAGTTGATGTCAATGACTTGGTACCTTTATGTCAAATTTCTGTATATACTGTGGAAGTAGTAATACTTTTTCTTGGCAAAAATGTTGAGCCAATGAAGCTGTCTTCACTGGAAAATGGAAGTCTTGTCAAATTCTATTTGGTTATGTGTTCTCCTCATTTGCTTCTTTAGCATCATCCCACAGGATAATACCTTTTTCCTTGTCATCCCTTAAATAGGACAAAAATATCTCCCTAAAATATTCATGAACAAGTGATCACAGTTTTGGAACATTACAGTTTGTGCTTTCTTGTAACTCATGCACAGAGGCATTGACATCTGCTTGATCCTCTTTCTTTGCCTTAATTTAAAATAATACATTAAAATCTAGGAACTAAAGACAAATATAGATTTTCTGTGTCTTACTATTCTGTGTGCCATAGTGTTGTAGGTTTTCATGACATAGCTCCCTGACTGAATTCAGAAGCAATGACATCTGGCCTGACCCTAGAGGGGCAGAAAACAATGCAAGTCTGTTTCTACTTATTTTATAGAGGTATCAGTAGAAATAATATTGAAGTATTTTATACTTGTAATATATAAAATATTACATATTATATATAAAATATTACATATTACAAGTAATATGTAAAATAAAGTATTATATATTTGAAGTATTTCTCTGATGACCCATAAAATGTAAATATTGGAGGAAGAAGAGAATGGGCACACACAGACCTTCTGTCACAGTCACACAGAGCCCCCATCAAAGGAAAATGCAATGGTAAGAGTGGGGAACTAGGATTAAAAGGCAAGTGCAGTATAAGGAGGCTTGTGGGGAGAAATGGTACTTATGAAAGAAAAGAAAATATGGAACTCCTGAATAAGATGCATCTGGGACAAGAAGATCAGTAGAAATGCGTAGTGAGGACTTGAAAGCTATGCTCACAGGCTCACAGGCTATTCTGAGTTGGAAGGGACCCTCAGGATCATCTAGTCCAACTCCCCACCAACTAGACGATGTCACTGAGCTCCTCATCGAGTCTTCTCTTAAACACCTCCAGGGATGGCAAATCCATCACCTCCCTGGGCAGACCGCTCCAATGAGCAATCACTCTCTCTGTGAAAAACCTCTGCTAATGTAATGGCCAGAGACCATCCTTTGAACCTGAGACCGCAGGATACAGCGCAGCTTGCGTTCCTGTGCCCCAAATCTCTTTTCCTCCAGACAAATTAATTTCAGACTGTCACCCAAGAAGAGTTTCCAGAAAATTTAATATCTTGAACACTTTACAAACTTACTAAACTCCACCATAAAACTGATGTTTACACTTCTACAGCTAAAGGAAATGTGTTCCAGAATCTCACATCTTAATCACAGAATATTCTGAGTTGGAAGGGACCCACAAGGATCATTGAGTCCAACTCTGATACAGCACCACTGACTCCCTGGCCGGAATTGAACCCCCAGTCTCCTTCATGAGAGATGGGGACACTCACCACTATATTAATGTGGATTTAAATCTTATAGCTTAAAGAAAATCTATCCAATTTCATCCTGCATTAATTCATGGTTATATCAGACTAAATTCCCTTAATCTTTAAAATTAAAATTTATATGCTTCTTTTGCTCCTGGCTCCCCCATCGTATTTAGAGGCAGTACCCATATTTCAGTCTTCATTTGCTAAAATAAACATTAAGCTGAATTAAATTTTAAGTTCTTAAAAATATGTTACAGTGTGAATTCTTTAAAGAACCTGAAAGAACCATCTTTCTTTTAGTATTTAAGCAATGTAAAACTCAATTAAGTCCTGCTTCATGTCTGCAATCTCTTGTCACAATGACAGTACAAATAAGTACTGGCTGTAAGAATGATATTTTTTCTGTTAGTGATGTGTTTTAAATTTCTGTCTTTTTGATTCCAACCAGTGCTATGAAAATGGTACACTAACTGCATTGTATTGTGTGAGGGATGTTGAAAATTCCTCTGAAAAGACATGCAAAACCACCAACATGTTCAAAGACCTCATCATAGACAAATGAAGGCGTCTGATTACTTTTTATTAATGTCAAGGAGATACGCATCAACTGTGAAAGAAACATATAAAATTAAGAGAGATGAAAAGAGAGCATCTTGAATGTAGTTTAAATAGATTAGAAAAAGGAATAAAAAAACGTTCTCAGGTCATGAATGAAAAAATCACCATGGATCCCTGTCATGGTATATTCATTGGACAGCAAGTGGCCTAAATACTTTATGCTGAATTGTTGTTTGCCAGTGGATGTCAAATCTTTCTTAAATTCTACATTGCATCTTTCAAAGGAGAGAGATATTCTAGTGGATTACCTATATGTCACAGATTTTTTTTTAAGTTTTTGTGAATCTTAACGATTTCTGGGTGCTTGGAGAGCAAACTGAATGCTCTGATAGCCCTGACCAATATCTAAGGTATGCTTATCCTTTAGAGTCAGAAGAGGTAGCTGCAATTGGAAATGATAACTGCAAAAAGTAAGATTAGTGGGAATACCAGTGCATTGGTCTGAATAAGGGGTGAGGGAAAAATAAAAGAGGGAGGACTAAACTACAGTCTTTGTGGTTTTGGACACAGGCGATATATCTTTATGGAGAAATATCCAACTGCAGCTAAGTATTTAGCTGGAATAACATTTCCTCCACCAGCTATACAGATACTAGCACATATAAAATAGGATAGCACTAGTTGTCCCACAGCTGGGACGAACACTTTAAATAAACTTTACTCCATTTTAAAGTGTTTTAAAAAATCTGGCCTGTAAGCCTGTGATTGCCTAAGGAGTCCATGTATTTACTCTCTGAATACCTCATGGTGATTGCCCTCTCTCTGAATAGCCCTCATGGTGATTGTTCAACTGTGGCACTTCTACAAATGCACAAGAGATATATTAACAAAATCAGACTTCTACCTATATATCACAGTTGTAATTCTTCCTTTCTGTCTTAATGGCTCAAGCATCATTTCACTGTCCTTCTGTTCTAAAGACAATTCATATCCCATAATATTAATATACTTTTATTGTTATCTTCTAACAGAATGCTAGTTAGGCTCTTTGTATCACACATTTATCTGTATACAGATAGCTGGATGGACTTTAATAATATTTTATTAATGAGCTTATGTCCATCTTTATTAATCTCCATAAATTCAAATTTAATATCTTATTTAGTATATTTCTACCTTGAGTGCACACTTGGCTTTTGTCTCCCTCCATTTCTATTAACCCAGCAACCTCTCTTTACACTGTTCTTCCTTTGCTTTATACTTTTATGTTTGCCTTTTTTTTGCTCTGTTCAACTTTGAAAATGTTTTTCATTTTTTAAAACCAGTCCACTAGAAAAGTCATCCTCTGTTCAAATTCCTTCAATATATGACCTATTCAATTCCAAGTAACACTTTGTGGCTTATATAAAAGTTGGTCTGTCATTGTATCAAGATTTATAAATCAAATGCATACTGGATGATTTCTATTTACATCTTTTATGTTCTCCTTATTTGACACTTGCATTTTCCCCTTTCATAATGGCAAATACACCTTCCTCTCTGAAGGACCTGTTTTTCCAGTTTCTCCTTTTCCTGTCTGATTCTAGAAGAAGGAATGGATCAAGGTCCCTAAGCTTGACCTCAGGAAGAACAGAGGTGACATAGCACGCTTGATATGGCTAAAATTCCCTGTCTCCACCAATGGGGAAAAAACATCATGGCATTGTGTTTACTGCTTTCTAAGAATTTGCTATTCTGCCTGAGCCACACTTGGGCACTTTAAGGGTGGAAATTCTTTCAAGAAATGTGCTGATAAATAATATAGATATCCTAGTCTGGCCTGTCATCTAGGAAAGTTTTTTTGCTGCTGGACAGTGGCATATGATGTTGTGGAGACTGCTGAGCTCTACCCACTATTACACCCTGCTGGTTTTCTATGTGGTCAGCAATTGTAATGCTGGGTGCAAGCTGGGTTATACAGAAAGTGACTATGGAGGTCTGAGGACAATGGCTGGGGCAATAGGTGACAGGTAGTGTTCTCCAAAATTCTGCTGGTGAGGGCAAAGGGTATAAGGAGGAGAGTACTCATCCTATGTGTCAACAATTGGTTGCAGAGCTGGTACTAGCAGCATGATTTTGCTTTCTATCACCATGGTACACTATTTGCTTTGGAAAGATGAGATCCATCTAACTAAGCATAGCAAAGGATGGCTAAATGTCTGATGCAGTAAGGAGGGCTTTAAGCTAGGAACTTCAGGGGAAGTTTTGATTTTCCAGTAGCTCTGGCAGGTGTAGTGAAGGGACATGTTTGATGCCCAAAGAACTTGGGGTAGTATGAAAAAAAGGGAAGATAAATACAATAAAGCACAGCTGAAGCAGGCTTACCTCAAGAATTTACATGGAAGCAAGGAGGTGCCTACAGGTACAAGTCATTAGAAGGAGTTCAAAATGGGGAAGTGATGCTTGAACAACAGGATAACCTTCTATGATGAAATTACTATCTTGGTATTTGAGGGCTGAGCAGTGAATATTGTCTACATTGATTTCAGTAAAGTTTTCAACCCTGTCTCCCATTAGGTAGATCCTCGTGGAGAAACTGAAGAATGAGAAGACAGTCAGGATGAGAAGACAATGAGGTGGAATTAGAACTGACTAAATGACTGGACCCTTATTGGAGGCTAGTAACTAGTGGTGTAGCCCAGTGGTCAATACTGGATCCAATTCTCTTTAGTATTTTTATTAATGACACGGTCAATGGAACAGAGTGCAGATGGAGCAAGTTCACAGATGCTAGAAAATTTGGAGAAGTGGCTAATAAGTTAGGTCGTTGTGCTGCCTTTCATCTGGATAGTCTGAAGAATTACGCAAATGTGAAGCTCAGTTAAACAAAAGGAAATGTCAGGTCTTACACCTAAGGGGGAATAAATAGCCAAAAGGAAGATGCAAAGAGAACAAAACTAAGCTGTCCACAGAATCACAGAATTAGTAAGGTAGGAAAAGACCATAGAGATCAAGTCCAACCTATCACCTGTTACCTAACCTAACATGTTGCCTAACCTGTTGCCAACTGCTACCAACACCCATCCTACCAATAACACACTACCCTAATACCTTGGTCATGCAACCAAGTACATCATCCAACCTTTTCTTAAACACTTCTAGGGATGGTGACTCCACCACCTCCTTGGGCAGCCCATTCCACTGAGAGATCACCCTCTCTGTGAAAAAGTTCCTCCTAATGTCAAGTCTAAATCTCCCCTGACGCATTTTAAGACTGTGTCCTCTTGTTCTATCACTGGTAACTGGAGAAAAGAGACTGACATCCAGATGGCTACAGCTCCCCTTCAGGTAGTTGTAGAGAGTGATAAGGTCTCTCCTCAGCTTCCTCTTCTCCAGACTGAGCAACCCCAGCTCTCTCAGTCGTTCTTCATAGGACTTATCACAGTATTACAGAATCACAGAATCACAGAATATTATGAGTTGGAAGGGACCCACAAGGATCATCTAGTCCAACTCACCACCTAACACCCGTACAGAGACCGAGAGCACATCGCAGAGCGTAACACCAACCTAGATCCCTCACAGACTAGCAGGCCACTCCGAGCCGGAGGGGGCCCAACGTCATCCAGCCCTACACCTCCCGGCTAGACCATGTCACTAAGCTCCTCGTCCAGTCTTCTCTTAAACACCTCCAGGGATGGTGACTCCACCACCTCCCTGGGCAGCCCATTCCAATATGCAATTACTCTCTCTGTGAAAAACCGCTTCCTAAGATTGAACCTCCCCTGGCGTAGCTTGAGGCCGTGCCCTCT
>WEKX01010582.1:3676-20632 GCA_013390025.1 Pitta sordida | reverse complement strand
GGACCCCCTTGTTATAAAGGGCTGATTCCAGCCCCTACACCATACTAGCTGCGCTCCTCTGGACACGACTTCCTGTCCTGTGACCGGACAAGAGGCAATGGGGACAAACTGAAACTCACAGAATCACAGAATATTCTGAGTTGGAAGGGACCAAGAGTCATTGAGTGGACAAGGGTCATTGAGTCCAACTTCCAAGCAAATGTCCATACAGGGACCAAACCCACAACCCCGGAATCATGGACACTATGCTCTGTCTATCTGAGCCAATCTCAGGGTCATTTAATTTTTTTTTTTAATTATATAACCTAATTCCCTGTCCCATTGTCCCATTATCTAGACAATGTCACCGAGTTCCTCATCCAGTCAGTATAACAGTATAAAAACCGTGTAAACCATATAATTTCATATGGAAAGAAGTGCAGAATATCCACACAGTACAGTGTTCTGGTAAATCATGTAGAATATCTATTTTAAAGAGGATCAAAAGATTAGAGTGATGAATTTTGAAGAATTGATTTTATCATTTCTATTTCTTTTCTTGTCAAAATATTTTTCACCAGACATTGAATTTTCTTAGTACACCGCATCTTTTATGCAGAATATGAATCTTAATGTGATATCAGTTCTATTCTCTATGTTACATGATTTCATTTTCTATAAAAGTTTAAATGTTCATGTAATTAAATGATATTATTTTTCATGGGCAATGCTATGCATGCATATACAAATTCTGTGCATTAATAAACTTTTGATTTCTAAAAAAGTAACTTAAGAATGTGAACATTTTAAGCAGAGAGAGTTTATACCTGTGGGTAATGATTTCTGACTGTCTTTGGAGTTTACTCTTAATATAGTGTAGCTAAAATCAGGTGTACAAAGAACATGTTTAACTTTTTCAGTTAAGTAATTGCTGATGTCTCAATCCTATAAAAATATACCAAACTGAATCCCTTTTGCATATTAATAATTTTCAGGATTGGGGATTTAATATTTTTAATAATAAACTTTCTTCTGTTAGCTCCTCCTCCAATGGCAAAACACTAACTTGATGTTATTTCATTATTATCTTAGGAAGACTAATAAATGCATCCTAAACTGTTTGCAATTGAAATGTATATGTGCTGTGATTAATAATTTTATATGATAATTTTTTCACATTTTACTTCTTGATGAAAATGATGATTTAATTATGATAACTTGATGAGGCATGCATTTATAAAACTCTCCAGAGTTGCTTTTTTTTTTTTAATTCCCCCCTAAATTCTTCATTGGACCAAGGTCATTGTTGAAATGCAAGGTTATCTGTGAGCAATTCATAGCTTAGTTATTCTGGTTTGAATATTCAGATTTCCTCTAATTTTGATTTGTGCTGTGGCATGACCCTTCTTGGGAACAGGGATTCAGCTACCTGTGTCTGCACAGAAAAGCTTATAGCAGTGAGGAGTAGACAGAACGCATCTAGATAGTCATCTTCCTCATATGTTGAGGGGTTTTAATAATCTTTTTGGGGGATTTTAATGTGTTTTAATGTGGAATTTAATGGGAAAACCCTCACCTTTTAAAGAATGTCACACCTTTTCTTTTCAATTTTGTTTGAGATTCGTACATTATTTTTGGTAATTTTGCAAAAAAACCCCAAACATATAAAAACCCCAGCCCACATGTATTTCATGCAGAAATTGAATAAATTTCTGCAGAAGGATCATTGTATCAGAAGAATAAAATTTTCAGATGTGAACCCACAGTCCTGCTCTAAAATTACAAAAATGCCCACAGTCTCATTGCATTACCTTATCACTGGCTTGTAGCTGTCATTAAAACAGTTTTTTTCATTTAATAAAGAGGGAATTTTGCTCTCATGGAATATCCTTCTCTCTCAGTCTCTGCTGAACTCCAAGTTTCCATCTGAGCTTAGGATCTCCCTCTTCTTTATTTTCTTTTCTGCCCTCACACCTCTTCCTTATCAGGCTTCCTACCCGTTAATTTAAGCACTATTATTTCCTCATATCTTTGAACCTGCCTATTTCAAACTTCCCTCCCCCTGCCCTGGTAGAATGTTTTCAGAAGTTCTTCTGAGGTCTACTTCTCTTCAATAGAAATCTGCTTTTTCTGTTTAGTTCTACCATCTGCTTACCTAAATAACTATTTCTCAACTACTTTAAATCTTCTTAGTCCCATCTGTTTTTTCCTACCATTGACCCAGACTTCAAACCCTCCTCTGCCTTTTCCCTCCCTTTCTTCCTCTCTCTCTCTTCATTCCTCTTTTCCTTTTCCCCATATGGGATCCTGCCAGTTTCTTGGAAGAAGATATATATTAAAATGTAACATTATTTTATTATAACTTTCTTTTACCTCCTAGTTCTCTTCCTGACATTCAGTTCTCGTTTTTCTTTCTTCTGATCTGCATATTTTCTAATATTTGTCATCTCAACTTTGTTCTTGTTCTTGTGACCTCTCTTCAACTCTGAAAGTCTTCTACACCACTCTTACACTTGCATACATTTTCCATGTAACTTCTCACTTCTTTCTGGATTTTTCACTTCACAATATAAAAACGGAAATCTTTGCTCTTTGAAAAATATCCTGCCTTTATCTTAAATTTTATCCTCATTTATTGCCTTATCTTGTTCTTCCCTTTTATTTCAAGGTCATTAAATGAAGCCTGGATTTACTCATCTATTTATGCTCAATTTCTCTCTTACACTGAAGGGCGCTATTTTTTTTTTTAAATCTTCAGTGACATTTTAGCAAAATCTTAGATTTCTCCAATATTTCTTCATCATCTTTGACCTCGACACTGCCTTTTATTTTGTTTGAAATAATTTTCTGTCATTGATTCCGCAACTGCTCTCACTTATGTCTCTCTTTCTGCCTGTCTATTCATTCCTTTGTGTAACGGATTTTACCCTGACTGGATGCCAGGAGCTCGAATGGTCGCTCAGTCCTGATAATAAGATGATATACAAAGGGTGGTTTGGAATAAGGCAGTTTAATAGGAGCACAAATAAATCAAAGCAAAATCCCGTGCAGAAGCAAAGCAAAAGAACTATTCTCTACATTCCCACCCACAGAAGTGTCCACATCCAGGGAAGTAGGGCTCCTACGCGTGTTAGGAAGCAGCCATCCCTTTGGTCAGTCTGGGTCAGCTGGCCTGCTCGTGTGCCCTCCCAGAATCTTGTCCTCAGTTAGGGGGAAGGGCAGTGTGCCCAGCTGTAGTCAAAACACTTGTGTGTTATCAACCCCCTCCCAAAGCACAGCATCGCGAGGACTGCTATGGACTGAGACAGACCCAATACACTTTGATAGATCTTTTAGGAGCTCTTCCATATCTGCTTCTTGTAGGTGTCCCATAGTTTATTCAAATTTTTTCTCTCTCAAACAGTTTAAGAGGGATGTTGAGCTGCTTGAGAGGGTCCAGAGAAGGGCAACGAGGATGGTGAAGGGACTGGAGGGCAGGCCCTATGAGGAGCGACTACAGGAACTGGGACTGTTCAGTCTGGAAAAGAGGAGGCTCAGAGGGGACCTCATTGCTCTTTACAACTACCTGCGGGGAGGTTGCAGCCAGATGGGTGTAGACCTCTTCTTCCAGGCTGACGACACCAGAACGAGAGGGCACGGCCTCAAGCTACACCAGGGGAGGTTCAATCTTAACGTTAGGAAGTGGTTTTTCACAGAGAGAGTAATTGCATATTGGAAAACAATGTACACTTCAGTGAAGAAAATGTCATGTAATAGACCCTCTTCCAAGTTCTCTATTTTGATCTAAATAGCCTAGAGATTCTGATATTTTCCAGGTTAACAAGATCGTCTTTTAGTATTTTTTTTTAGATTTCTAATGAATAATTACCCTTATAGGTAAATTAACTTTTCATTCTCAACTAAAACACTAGTCCTGTTAGCAATTTGAGATCCTCTCCATTTCTGTAAGATGATGGTGTCTGCCTACATTTAATAAGACCTGAGAATACAGTAATCCCTCAGTTCTTCACGGCTCAATTTTCATGGCTTCAATTTTTCGTGGTTTATTTTCCTGTGAAGATGTCATCGCCTTCCCTTGGTCATTTGCGAGGTTTTTGTCCCTGTCATGTGAACAGCAAACTGTCTGCATGAGCAGTTAGTGCCTTTGCCATGCTGGGGGGCAGGGCGTCGGCAGCTGCTGTTTCCTTGGGGACTGGCATATGAGTGTTGTAAAGATTAATAAAATTGTAGGGAAGCTTTATACACATTGTGCCAAAGATTTTTTATCAAGCCACAGTGAGGGCCCTCAGAGGGGCTGTAGGGAGCAATGTGGGGCAGGGGGGCTGCCAGAAGCGTTGGAGGGGCTGCGGGGATTGGTGGGAGGGCAGATGGATCACCCCAAGTGGCAGGAGGGTGGCAGAGTGTGGCAGGAGGGGGGCGGAAACACCATGAGCAGCAGGAGGGTGATGGAGGACGGCGGGGGGCCACGGAGGATGGCAAGAGGGCAGTGAGGGTGCTGTGAGTGTCAGGAAGATAGGGAAGGGCAGTGGGAGGCTGCTGTGAATGGTGTTAGGGCAGCAGGGCTGCTGTGAGTGGCAGGAGGGCACTGTGGCATGACACCTGCCTTGCCATGATGTGCATGCCCTGCTGCTAGCTGGTGCCCACCCCTCCTTAGCACATGGCATGGGGCATGGTGGAGATGTCCCTGCCCTCGCTGGAGCTGAGGGGTGGGGAGGTTGGCATGACCCATTTGCATATGTATGTACCACTGCTTTGCCAATTTCAGAAAACGTGGGACTCCTGCAGCCCCAGACCCCTGCAACATTCAAGGGATTACTGTACTTTGTGTCAGAATGGAATAGTGCAAAGCATTGTGTGGATCTAACAGGTTCCACGAAGTCCTACTTCCATGTTGAATGGCAGCTCATTAATATGCAAATTTGCCCCGCACCCTCAGACGGCTCCCCAGCGCTGTTTTGGCACTGTGTTCCTGTGTATTGGTTGCTGTGGCAGCTGTGCCAGGGGGCTGGGGAAGATGCAGAGTCGCCGTGTGCGGGATGGGATAATCAGAGCAGCAGGGCTGCCATGGGTGGGATGGGGTGGGCGCAGCAGCGGGGCCGTGGTGGCTGTCCAGGTTGATTTGCATATTCCTGACTGCCTAATTGAATATTCATGCGTGCCAGATAAATCATGTGCAGTTGCGAAAAGGGGCCTCCTTGGTCACTAAAAAAAATCATGCCGCTAAGATGTGAAGGCTCAATATGGGGGGCGCGAAGTACAAGAGGGCCAACTATTTACAACTGCAAAGAAGAGGCAAGTAAAATAGACAACAAGATTCAGTGAAGAGATAAAGTTTTCTACCCCTTAACTCAAGAGTTTTGATCAAGATTCTTAGGAGTGTCAGCAGAAAGAATGGAAAAATTATAAATGGGCATAGCTTCTCAGATATTGTGTTCTTTGCTGTTTGTTGCAGAGACAACACACATATTCCTTATGAGTCAGGAGCAAATTTCCACTGGCTTTCCAGGAAGAGCCAGATACTTTTCCCTGCCCAAGAAAATACTTATCTTAATTTTGACTCTTATGGATTTAAAATTTTAAGAATTTTCTTAAGGGTTAATATCTTGTTTTCCTTGATTTTGGGTGGAGGGAGTTTTGTAAAAAGAGATTTCTATATTGCATATAGAAATTGTCATTCTTACTGTTATTTATGAAATTTCTTTGCTCTTCATGCTCTGACAAGGAATCATTTTACAGATGCAGCTGTAGACAGGCTAATAATAATTCCAGTAGCAAAGCTCTGGATCCAGATAATTTGCTGTGTGTGCTACATAACTTTAGAGCCTAAATGCCTACCTTTATAGAGTGGGATCTATTCATTAAAAATCAGTCACTTATGCTACCATATATTTTATATTAAGTACCACAACAACCACAGGGGTTTTTTTTCATGTTTTGTTGATAGATTTTATTAAAAAATGGCTCACTGCCATTACTGAATCCTTAATTCATCTGCTGAATGAATTTAAATTTAAATTTAGATTTAAAGCATTTACTTTGCTTTTATTATTTATTATATATTGTGTTCCACATTTGATACTTACTTAGTCATCTAAATGGAACTGAATTTGACAGATTTGATCTCTGGTTCAATGTTTGTGCTTCATAGTTGACTAATTTTTCATAACGTGAAATAAGCTGGGATTCTGGAAATACCTGAAAAGGTTAAAAAGAAGTCGGAACTCAGAATTGAGGGACTTATTCACCTCTGCTGACTGGCATCACAGACACAGGTCCCTGACAGCTCAAGACGTCTTATTGCATCAGTCTAGCTCTCTTCCCTACATGCCTAGTTTTGTCGATAAAAAGCGACAAAAAGAATAGGGCTGAAAGTAGATACCTTGCAATACATTTACCAGAAATTAAAAGTCACAGTTATCAGAGTTATCACAGCTACAGTTACAACAAAATTTCATTAGTAGCATTAAATTATGCAAATCAACATTATGAAACAATTACTAGGTCCTAAGTGTGACTACCAAATTAATGTTTTTGTTGTCTTGGTTTTGGTGTTTTGTTTGTTGTTTGTTGGGTTTTTTGGTTTGTTTGGGGTTTGGGGAGGGTGTTCATACTTGAACATTAGTAGCTAGGATAATGAGTGAACTCTGTGAATTATGACTATGGAATTTGTATAGTCAAAGACAAGAAGTATTCAGTTCAGTACTTTCTTTTAGGAGAAAGGTGAGCTAGTTAGAAGATAAGTTTGGCTAGCGTCTTATTCCATCATGGCCACAGTTCCCTAGTGTTTTTCAAGGAAACATGTGAAACAAAGATTTTAGTAGATTAACATTAAAATCACAGAATCACAGAATCACAGAATATTCTGAGTTGGAAGGGATCCACAGGGATCATCGAGTCCAACTCTTAACACTGTCTCCCTGGAGGGAATCCAACCCAGGTCTCCCACACGCCAGGTGGGGACACTTACCACTGTACTAAAGTGGATTTATAAAATGATGCATATAGAATATCTATAAATATACTAACACATTAAAACTATTAGGTTTATTTAACACACTTCACAGAAGGATAAAAAACTGAATTCACAGTATCTGAAAAAGCCCAGTGGCTAAGAGAGATGACTAGGCAGTGATAAGACACAAAGAAGGTATTTTCTCATACACTTCAAAGCCTGAATTCTAAGATGGCTTCAGTCTCAAATCACTACCTGCTCTCACAGCCTGTCAGAATAAACTGACTTGGAGTATGCTGAGAAAAATATTCCCCTTCACCATCATCTTCATTCCACTGCACTGAGAAACATAGTTAGTAGAAAAGCTACTTCTGTGGGAACTCTGTTAAACAAATCACTTCAATAGAAAATTACAGTGATCCCCTGTTACTCGCGGGCTGTTGGGTCTGGTCTGCCTCACGCGAGTCATGAAATCTGCAAAGATAGTGAACCCACTACGTAGTCGACTACACCACACCCGTAGCCGTGCCCCCTCCCCGAATAAGGTTTGGAGGATGGTCCTGAGAGAGGGATTTGTTTCAGATGTCTGGCTGTGCTCCTCTGGGGCGGAGGCGAGGGGTGAGCGGAGGAGTCCCAGCCCCACGGCTTGTCCCGGCCCGGTGGCTTGTGCCAGCCCCGTGGCTTGTTCCAGCCCTGCGGCTTGTCCTGGCCNAAGAGGTCTACACCCATCTGACTGCATCACTGGACCTGGCAAATACCGGATCTTGCAAATGCCATATCGCAAATATACAGGGGCTCACTGTAATTATTCCCACATGATCAACCATCTAATATTTAAAGAAAAGGGCTACATCATTACATATTACAGCCATTTGGAAAAGATACATGTAGATGCATGATTTGGGCATACCACTGCTCCTGCAGTCATTTACCAATATCCATTTTGAGAAGAACTGAAATTTGTAAAACCCCTTAGCAAGTGTGCAGCAGTTGTCTGTATAAGAGGTAGAATTAAGCTGACATGTGTACACCAGGAAGACTGTTATCCCACATTACTGAGGACTCAGAAGCTGATTCTTGACTGTGACTGGCTGAACAAAATCTCCATTTCATTTCTTCTTCCAGCCTCATGTTAAACTTTGGTAGGAGACAGGGATAGCATGTAACTGTTACACGCTGTTTTGGGCAACATTTACCACAGAGTCACAGAGCAGGTCAGGTTGGAATGGACCACAGTGTGTCATCTGGTCCAGTGTTCCTACTCAAGCAGGGTCACCCTAGAGCACATTACACAGGATTGCATGCAAGCAACTCTTGAGTATCTCCAGTGAGGAAGACTCCACAACCTCTCTGGGCAATCTATTCCAGTGCGTGGTGATCTGCACAGTAAAAAAAGTTCTTTCTGCAGTGGAATTTCTTGTGCATCTTTCTGCATGTTGCCTCTTGTCCTGATGTTGTACTGCTTGACTCTGTCTTTAGTCCTGTTGCGTTGCCTCCATTCAATTCAGGACTGCTTCTGCAGAGAGTAAAGGCCATTCAGGCCATATCAGTTTAGCACCAGTAAAGGCTATTCAGGCCATATCAGTTTAGCTCCAAGTGCCACAGTCTCTTTCCTGAGGCTTGTGTTCTTTTTTTGACTTTCATCAAATATTTTTCCTCTTAGACACTCATATATGCTCATAAAATACTAGTTGACTAGCTCTACCTCAAAACATCTTCATCACAGTTAAATAAAATCTAGGTTTTTGGTTTGTTCTTTTAAGTTGTGATGCTGAGAAATAAAAAATTTTTGTTTGAAATCACTGAAAAATAATTCTGAGATATCATTTTTAACAGGTTAGAGTATAGGCTACATGCTCAAAGAAATTCTGAAAGCCTGAGATATTTTAATTTGAGAAATATGTAAAAGTATAGTCAAAGAGAAGGCTGTAAATTGCTTAAGTGGTATTATTCAGAGGTGTGTTTTATTTCAGTGTAAATCAGAAATGACAGTTAGTGGGACTCTGGATAATAACAAGAATCCATTGATTTAAGAGATAAGGACTCAGATGAAGCACCATAATCACCCTGACCATTACCATTACTACCCTTGAACTAACCTTTATCTTCATCTAGAAATGCGGGAATGCTGGAATACTTCCCTGCCTGGTCTTCTAACAAGCATTTAACTATCTAAGAAGGTCCTGCAGGGCATAATTTCTTATCCCATAAATTATCCAGTAAGCACTAGATAATGCTGATTTGAAGGCATGGGACAAACTTGAAACTAAAGTACATCTTCCTTAATCTACCTTCTTCTGAGTATGGCTCCCAGCAGTATAGTCAACTGCAAAAAAAAAAAAATTACTTACTGGTGGACATTTGAAGAAATCTGTATATCATTTCTCATCCACGATTTGTTCTGAAATAAAGCAGATTTGAAATGTAAAATATTATTAAAATACTATGTTTATAATAACAGGAAACCAGACTTCAATATGATAGTGTGATATAAAACAGGCTTCTTTTTTTTAATTGTGAATTTAAAATCTAAGTAAAACCCCCTCTATAAACTATATTTTGATATGACATTTCTACTTATTTTATCCCCTTTCCAATGACATCCATTTTGTGTATTACAGTTGGTCTCCTATATCACGGCCACGAGGACTTAATCGGGTCCCACAAAGCCCTGCTTCCGCACTGGGTGACAGCTCACTAATATGCAAATTTGCTCCGCACCCTCACGTGCCCCCCCAGTGCTGTTTTGGTGCTGTGTTGCTGTGTATCGGTGTTTGTGTTGGCCCTTCCTGGCCTGCATGAGCAGCCACCTCATGCTGGGAAAAATCACTTTTCAGCTTGGCCAGGGACACAGGTGCAGGTAGCTGCCCGGGCCACTGTCCTGGTGTCTCTCGGGGTGGGTAGACCTGGTCTCTCTATACTCGGGGCAGACAAGTATGTCTTGGAGACACCTGAGAGTGTGTAAATCTTTCATAATTGCACAGCAGTGACTCTGGAGGAGCAGTCCTGCCTCCACCGTGCTGGGAAGGGAGCAGGGGAGGAGTGGCCCCACCATGGCTGCCGTTGCACCAGGGCCGGGAAAACTGACGGCACCTCTGTGCCGCGCCGGCGGGGGAATGGAGGAGGAGTAGTCCTGCCGGGACTGCTACCACACTGGGAAGCGGCAGTGCTGCCACTGCCATCCTGGGGCCGGGGAAACCGGCAGTGCTGCTGCCATTGCTGCCGCTGTTCCGGGGCCAAGAGGAAGCGGCAGGGACGCCGCAGTGGCTGTGCCGCCGCAGTGGCTGTGCAGGTTGATTTGCGTATTCATGACTGTGTAATTGAATATTCAAGCATGCCAGGTCGCGCATGCGCTGTTGAGAAAAGGGGTTTTCCACATCACTGAAAAATCATGCCACAATATGGGGGGCACGAAGCGCAAGAGGGCCGACTGTATAACATTACATTAACTAATGTTTCTAAAAGAGTCTGAAATTGAGTAATGAAAGAATGTGTTCACATGAATTATTTCATTACTTCACCCTTTTAATTAAGGAACATGGTCTTTCTGAGCTGTAGATAGTAAGAATTTTCTTTCTGTTATATCTCTTCACTGCAGACATCCAGGTGTGCGGACTGTTATCCCTCTATGGGTCTATTATACTTCTTGCCCCTTAATAGTAAGACGCGGATTATTTTGATGCAATAACATCATAAAACTAACAACAAATTGTTGCACTGCCTGCTGAAAATTATTTATATTGCATCCTTAATTTGGACAAGGGTTAGAGATCCTGTAGACTTCAACAACTCAATGTCTGAACTAGCTAAAGGAAATTTTTTGCTGCAGTTTGGTGTCATGGCTGCATACAGTTAACATCAATTAACATTGTGGGCTTAAGAAATTTGAATAATTTGCAAAGACTTGCAAAACCTGCAATATTCTCTGCTTTGACCACGACTTTGTCTTTTTCATGTGAAATGTGGAGTGAAAATTATACACGTGTTAGAACTGTTCAAAATATGTGAATAAAATGTAAATAAAGCCATTTGAATATTTATAGAGGGAACAATAAAACTATATGGGAGACTAAAATGTGAACAGGAAAAAAGCAAAAAAGCTCAAATAATTTGAAATTTGAGAAGTCCTCTAGACATCCAGTTACTTCAGTATATACTTAAATATGGTCTTCCTATATATCTGCCCAGTCACATATGTAATAATAATAATACTATACCAAACAATACTGCTACTGTGCTATACCATACTACCAAAACAATACCGCTACTATTATTATTACCCTTGTTGGTGCTGCTGCCACTTCTATACACAGATAATACTAATACCACTTCCCTACCACCAGGAATTTCATTTTTGCCCTGATTTTTTTTTTTCTGTAGTGAAAATGTTGGGCTGTACATTTATAAGTCTGTTATGCACATACACATATATGTTTTGTGCTGGAGAAGTAATACATACAGCTGAGGAGAAAAGAGGTTGACTTTGCTTTGCCTGGAAAGATTTTTTAATTGTGTAATCTGTGCCTCAGATAAACTTCTACCTCACTTCCTCTTGTCTTGATGATGACTCAGAGATAATGAAACATGCTATAATCACTATGCTATAGGGAAAGGTCTTGTTGTCAAATCTCATTAATAAAGCAAACATTGTGTTTCAGATTGTTGTATTATAGATCTTGTGTGGAATAAAGAGCTTGATGGATCCTTAATCTTGAGATGTTTGAGGAGGTCAGATTTTGTTCAAATTTGGGCACTGATAAAATCGTGTCTGGAATCTGCCACTCTAGTCTGTCTCCACACTGTGCAACAGAAGAAAAAGCTCTGTGAGACACTAAGACAACCACTCACAGAATCACAGCATATTCTGAGTTGGAAGGACTCACAAGAATCATCGAGTTCAGCTCCTAAGTGAATGCCCATACAGGGATTGACCCCACAACCCTGGGGCTAATCTCAGGGTCATGTCATCATCTTTTTTTTTTTTTTAATATAATGACTTAACTCCCTATCCCACCATCCCATTATCTACACCATGTCACTGAGTTCCTCATCCAGTCTTTTCTTAAACACCTCAAGAGATGGCGACTCCACCACTGGAGTGGGTAGACCATTCCTGGGTAGACCATTCCACTGAGGGATCGCTCTCTCTGTGAAGAAGTTCTTCCTAACATTCTGTCTAAACCTCCCCTGACATAGCTTGAGGCCATGTCCTCTTATTCTGCTGCTGGCAGCCTGAGAGAAGAGATTTACACCCACCTCCCTTCAGGTAGTTGTAAACAGCAATGAGGTCACCTCTAAGCCTCCTTGTCTCCAAACTGAACAACCCCAGCTCCTCTCCACTCCCCCCTCTCTTGCACAAGAGAAGTTATTACACTCTGAAAACTGAGATATTTCCTAAGAAAACCCCCAAATAACATTCATCTCTGTTCATTTCAACAACTCTAGAGAACTTTCCTAAAACTAAAAGGTAAAAATGGTGCTGTGAATAGAGGAAGACATGATAGCTAGCTCTCTGAGGATGGATATTCTCATATGCTTCTGCACTACCAGAGTATGATAATCCTCTTTACTCCTTGATGGCAGCAGCTGTGGAATGGACAACCCATGGAAAGAACATGGATGCTGTGAAGCGGAAGAAGGAAGGTATTTAGAGAAGCAGAGAAAAAGGAAAAGACTCAAATCAGGACAGGAGAACAAGTACTCTTTGGGTCTCATGCCTTGTCTCCAGAAAGGGAATGCATCTAAGCTCTAGAGCTCCTGATCTTCAGCAGCAGAATCAACATTTCTCTGTACTCCCGGAAACGCACTGTTAATACCTGAAAGGGAAAAAACATGTATAAATGAGGAATTAAGAACAGTGAGTGCATGAAAACATAAAAAAGGGCAAATCCATTTCCATGATTCTCCTTAAGAGAAACAGTCTGTTGAAATTTAAATAAGTACATCAGTGATAAATACTAGAGTACTTTCTATTTTAGTAAACATAAGAAAAATTTTATGTACGGTAAAAATAAATATAATGTGGACAATTGCTAGGATATTTAAAAATCAAATTGTCAGATATGAGTATACATTGGACATTACCCTTGAATATACATGCAATTAGTGCAGGAATTTTTTTCAAGTATTTTCTGAGCAACTACACCAGAAATTTGTCTTCACACTCATAACTCAAATAATCAGAGAAAATTCTGAATTTCGGAATTTATGATGTAGTCAATATGTGATGGAATATGTAATCTTTTATGTATAATACCCATCTCTGCAGTGATTGTAGTAGCACATACGTTAAATGAAAAAGAATCTTGCCACTGAATAAATTATGCAAAAAAATTGTTTAAGTACATGCAGACTTTCAATGCACTGGCTCAATGATATGTAAAGCTACTTTTTTCAGTAAAGGTTGCTCTTGCAATCTCATCTTCATCAATTGAAGCAGAAAATGATGTGGAAAGAATTGATGTGGTTACATATTTGTGACTTGGTTTAAGCAGATGATTCTTGAATAAATTTTGCTTAGTTTAGCATAGCCATTTGCATTAAAATTTAACAGTCAGTAAATACTTTTCTTTTTCTTGCAGAAGTGACAAAAGTATCTCCTTCATATTATGGTTGGCATTTCAGTAGATGGTTAAAATTTAGTTTCTATTAAAAACGGTACATCATTAATCTCAGAATTTTTTTCAAACACACATATTCAGGTCTTACAGACCTCCACTGTTCTGCTTCTGTGTAGTAAAATAGGGTTCTTATCTTTTGCTTTGCACTTTTATTATCTGTATTATGTTACTGTATTATTTATGTTTTGTGCTCCCATTTAATATTTTCAGTGCATAACTAAAAAGTAAATCAGAGAAAATATTTCTTAGCAAAAGACTGGTGATGTATTTACTTCCTCAAAAAGAAAACGAAGTGAATTGTCTAGCAGCATCTTTGTTCTTAGCAATTCATGATTGCTTTGAGTTGTCATTTCATGTTTCTCAAAGCTAAGATTTTGAGGAGGACATGAGGTTTGAATATCTGTTTCTAGCTCTTAGCTACATTTTAATTACGGCAGCATGCCTTTTCACCTATTGTTGCTTCACTGTGAAAACATTCCCCATATTCATAAAATTTTCTAGGTGCCCAGTGCTGTCCTGCAGTTCTCGGAGGGTAGTTGCATTGTACAGCTCAATTAGAGTAGGCTGGGTACAGCTCAGGTAATGGTAGAGCAGTGACCCAAGAAGTGACATAACTTCTAAAATTTCTTCAGCTGATGAATAGAGTGTATAATTTCATCATTTGTACCTCCTAAATAATTTACCAAGTTATGAACATGTTTTGTTATTCATTAGCATGTTTTGAAAAGTACATGAATTCTGCTTAATTGAACCATAGACAAATTACAAAATTATTTGCCATTGCACATAATTCCACTTTAAATGGAGTTTAAGGATTTATTAAGAGCATTCTGTTTTCAAGTATTGACTGGTAATGTGTTGCAAAGTTCAAGGACTCATTGTAACAGAGCATAGGGAATGCACATAACAGAAAGATAATTCTTCCCTACTGTGAAGAATTTATAATTTGAGATTAAATCAGTGAAAGAAACAGCCTAGGAAGTGTAGGGTAACAGATGGAATCATGAAGAAATGGCCTCAGCTGTGCCAGGGAAGGTTCAGGTTGTACATCAGGAAGTATTTCTTTACTGATAGGGTTGCCAAGGGGAATGGGCTGTCCAGGAAAGTTTTGGAGTCACCATCCCTAGATGAGTTTCAGAAATGACTGGATGTGGCACTTTGTGCTATGGTTTAGTTGACATGGTGGTGTATTTTCAAAGACTGGACTTGATGCTCTTTGGGATTTTTCCAGCCTTAATGATTCTACAATTCTATGAGTCTATGTTCAACAGTGCTGTAAATCAAAGAATTCATGCCCTGAACTTTAGACTGACCCTGACTTGATGACAGGGGCCACCAAAACCCTTTCATCACTCCTCTGCTCAACTTGGAAGGGTAGAGAGACTACAATGAAAGGCCTGTGGTTTGAAGTAAAGACAGAGAGATCACTCAGCAATTACCATCATAGACAAAGATATGGGGAAATTAATTGAATTTATAACCAATCAAAATCTGAGTAGGATAATGAGAAGGTAAATCAAATCTTAAAAGCTTTTCCCACTCAACACTCCTTCCTTCCCTATTCCTTCCACTGGAAGTACACCACAAAATCCTCCAACGAGTCATTTTCATGGGGTGCTGTGCTTCAAGAACAGGCTGCTCTCACAAGTCCTGCCAGCAAATCTGCTCTGTTATGTCTGTGTAGCTCCACAGGTCCACAGATCCTGACAGGAATCTCCTCCACTGTGGGCTTCCCACAGGGTCATAGCATTCTTTCAAGCACCCACCTGCTCCAGTATGGACTCCTCCAGGGTCTGTTGGTGAGTCTCTTCTCCACTGTGTACCTCTATGAGCTGCAGCAGAGGGACAGCCTGTCTCAGCACGATATTCACCTCAGGCTTCTCTGGCTACCAGAGCACCTTTTTCTACTTCACTGACATTTAATGTCTGCAGAGCTATTTGTCTCACATATTCTCACTCTTCTCTTCTCTGGCTGCAATTTGCCTCTGCTCAGTAACTTTTGCCCGTTCTTAAGTACTTTATCCCAGAGGTGTTATCACTGTCACTGATGAGTTCAGTCTTGGCCAGGAACAGGTCCCTCTTGGAGGCATCTGGCATTGGCCTTAGTGGATATTGGGGAAACTTCTGTCACTTTCTCACAGAAGCCATCTATGAAATGCTCCCCATTACCCCTGCTGCTACTGAAACTTTTCCACATGAACTAAATATGCCTGGAAGACAAATAGTCATGTAAATTCGTACATACACAACTTCAGTAACAATGCTTTGAATTCAAGATTTGTACTGTATACATTTTCAACTTTCTAACCATATTGTTTTCTTCTTTTCTTGTGTTTTGGCCCCAAAGGAGCACTTTGAAAAGAATAGGTAGTAAACTGCTTGCTTTACAATTCTGGTCTCTAACAGAAGTGCCAATTGAAGTTGATGAGAACATATTACACTCTCATAGTTTAAGCCACAGGAAGCATTTTGTAGCAAACAATCAATCAGATGGAAGGCAGTGGAGACATTTTACTTTTCCTGGATTTATTGTCATGGACCCTCACACACATAGCATGCCGTTGCAAAACATAATTATGGACATAAATAAGCAATAATATAAGTATGTGTCCACCAAGGATTTCAGCACTCCTTCTGGAACTATGACAATGTGGACCTTCAAGGTTAGGAAAAGGCAATGATATTACCAGTTCTACAAATTCCCCCAAAACAGACTGGTTTCTTCAGGTTGGGGCCTTTGCTGACATATTGGTTTAACAGGAACAAGTAGAAAAGATGCTTGACTCTATCACTTATCACAGTATCACAGTATCACAGCATAGATAAGGTTGGAAGGGACCTTGAAGATCATCTAGTCCAACCTATAATCCGACTAACCTATCATCTACATCTAGATCATATCACTCAGCACCTTGTCCAGCCTCCCCCTGAACACGTGCAGGGTTGGCGACTCAACCACCTCTACAGGTAACCCATTCCACATCCGGATCACTCTTTCAGTAAAAAACCTTTTCCTAATATCAAGTCTAAACTTTCCCTGCTGAAACTTAAGACTATGACCTCTCATCTCCCCAGAGACCAAGGAGAAAATACCAACCCCTGCCTAGCTACAATCTCCTTTTAGATAGTTATAGACAGCAATAAGGTCACCCCTGAGCCTCCTCTTTTCTAGGCTAATCAGACCCAGATCCTTCAACCTCTAACTCATAGGGCTTATCTTCCAGCCCCTTTACCATGCTAGTTACCCTTCTCTGAACTTGTTCCAGCACCTCGACATCTTTCTTGAACTGAGGGGCCCAGAACTGAACGCAATACTCGAGGTGTTGTCTAACCAGTGCCAAGTACAGTGGAAGGATAACCTCTCTTGACCTACTAGCCACTCCATTCTTGATGCAGGCCAGGATG
>WEKX01010581.1:15429-33463 GCA_013390025.1 Pitta sordida | reverse complement strand
CTTCCCTTTAACATCCACACTTCCCGGGAGAAGTAGCGCTGCCCGTACGGCCCCAGAGGGCAGAGACAGCTGCCCCCTCCCAGCACACAGCACTTGTGCCCCCCTCGTTTGCCTCACTTTCGTGAGTTTCGTTCACTTTCCTGAGTCAGGGACGGGAGAACCGCACCACTATTATGAGCTCTTTCCCCGCAGGGCGGGGTGAGTCCCGCCCCACAGGTACCCTTGGCAGAGCAGAGTCAAACTGCGCATGTCTCAGCCAGCTCAGCTCGCTGACGGCAGAATCATATTTGCGAAAAAATTTCTTCACAAATGGGCGAGGTCGTGAAGAAGTTGCGATACAGAGAGGATTCACTGTATATAAACTGCCAGGCTAGGTGTCATAGATCTTCCATACAATTAAGAACTCTAACAATTACTCTATATTAGCAATTTATTAACTATTTATTGCTTTTTTACTTTTCTCCCAAATTGTAATTTTAAGCTATAATTCTTGATAAAAATGAGGTTTATTTCCTGAAACAAATGTTTCTTGTATCAAATTTTCACATTAATAAGCAGGAAAACAGTAATTCTGTGAAATCATGAAGGTGTATGTGCTGTTAAAGATTGTGAAATGAGATACAGCAAACATTAATAAAAGCATCTGTCTCACACGTTTAGTTTCTTGAGCCTTTGATGTGTTTCAAATATCAGTAGAGCTGTTTCCTCCTCTTCCCCATTGCGGTGCAAGTTCAAAGAAAACATAATAAAAAAGCTGAATTGTAACAAAAGATTCCTAGCAACTTTGAACTGTCACAGACAGTTTAGCAACTATAAGAAATGCTGTAACATCTGAGCCCAGTTTATTAAACCTTTTTTTTTTTTGTTAATTAGTGTCCACTTGTCTTCCATATGGTGCTAGGAAAAACTACAGATGCTTGGGGATATCAGGAGTACACAAGCTGTTCACTGAATATATAATTAATTGTGAAATTTTTTTTTCTATAAATCAAAAGGTAAACCCCGCCGAGTTTAGGCATAAAAAAGCAAAACACCCTAAGCAAGCAAAAAAATTTGTTCAAGATGAAAATACCTGTTTCATCTACAATCAAATTTGAATATCATTACTTTTCATGAAAGTGATACACATAGCACATGAATGAGGGAACTATTAAATACAGGTAAAAATCTAGAAAGGGAAGAATACAAAAATTTCAGTTAGGGGTTTACCTGCTAGACAGAAATTAAAATACCGCAGTATAAACTGAATACAGCTAGACCATGTCACCAAGTCCAACCTATAACCCAACAACAACTCATTGTCTAAACCATAGCACTACCCACAGGACCATCCAGTCCAACTCTCCACCTACTAGACCATGTCACTGAGCTCCTCATCCAGTCTTCTCTTAAACACCTCCAGGGATGGTGACTCCACCACCTCCCTGTGCAGACCATTCCAATGAGCGATTACTCTCTCTGTGAAAAACCTCTTCCTAACATTCAGTGTAAACCTCCCCATGCATAGCTTAAGGCCGTGCCCTCTTGTTCTGGTGTCATTAGCCTGAGAGAAGAGATCCTCACTCACCTAGCTCCAACCTCCCTTCAGGTAGTTGTAAACCGCGTGCTCGCATGGCCCTGCTGGCAGAGCAAAGCTCACTCCGCTCCTCCCCCACTCCCTGTCCCGAGTGGCTGTCCCCATGCCATCCCGGCCTGCCGGAGCTGCCAGCGCGGTGCAGCTGCGGGGTTGGCACTGTCCCAACCACTTCTGCAGCCACCACCTGGCTGCTGCCACCGCACGTGCTCGCCCTGCCTCCACGGCGAGGAAGGGCTGTCTCCGGGTTCTGCTCGGCATTCTTGCGCTGGGACTCAGCAACTGCCTGGGGCGTACTGCAGCATGACCAGTCCACTGTAGGGACTGGGCACGGAGACCCACAGGACCGGGTCAGTGACCAGGGCACAGTGTCGCAGGGCTCTAAATGCCATTGCGAGCCAGAGAAACTGTGTGCCCTTCCGATGGGGCCAGCCCTGTCCCGTCCCACAGGGACAGTTGGCACCACCCCTCGGCGAAGCAGAGACACTGCGCATGCGTCGGCCGGGGAACCCCACAGATCCCTGAAACTGAATTATGAGAAATTTTCCTCACAAATCCGCGGGGTCATACTGGAGGGGTCGCAATGCAGAGGGGATATATTGTAATATAGTGAAGAAATACTTCGTCTCTTCTCCAGAGTAAGGCTCACTCTCTGTTTGACTAATTCTAATCCCTTCACACAGCTATTTTCCTGCATTAGATTGTGTCTTTTTGTAAGCCATTGGTCCAGTCGACCAATGATGTTTCCACTTTTGTTCCTATCTTATTATTTGTTCAGATAAAGGGGAGTGAGTTCACTGCTGGCTGGGGCGGCGGCGTGGGTACCCTGACACAATGTGATGGGAGTGACAGCTGAACAGGCTGGGACAGCCCTGCTGTTCAAAGGGACTGCGGTGCACCAAGCCAGTGCTTGGAACAGAGCTGGGGTCTGCCTCCCTGCACCTCACCGGGGCTGTCCGCAGGAGCATGGGCTGGCAGCAGCTGTGTAGGGCGAAAGAGCTGCTGCCACTCCAGAGATGCGCAGGGCGGGGGCGGATGGCAGCCGTTGCAGCACCGGCGGACAGATGTGTCCTGCATTGGGAGGGCCTGCAGCCCCACTCATCCGTGTGCCTGTTATCCCAGCCTGCGTCTTTCTCCCCTTCCCTCTCCTAGCCTCCCCCAGCACCTCCTCCGCCCCACACATCCTACATGTATATGACACAGCAATAAATATCTATGTACAACCCCCCCACTCTCCTGCTGCTCGGAAGGAACTTTTTATTTTGGGCAGTGAGGGGGGTTCTGGTGCCAGTACAGGGATCAGACTCTGACATCAGGAGCCCATGCCGGCTGTGTTGCCCATGTCACGCCGGTGTGGACAGAGATGAAACATGGTGCCGAGTCATTGCCTCCGCTCCTGGCTGCCCAGGAATTAAATCTTCTGTCTGCCGCCACTCCAGGCTCATCATTGGCGGCGGCAACTGTCCCTCACCATCCCCCGGTTCCCAGTGGCACCATTGTGCCTGGAAGTGCCTGCACAGCCCTGGTACCTCTGCGCCAGACATGTGGCAGTGCTCCTGGCTTCACAGGGATGGTACTCGCCTCCCTTTCTCCTAAGTGGTGAGAATGAAGAATGTACGGCAAGTCTGGTGGGCGGTGACAGCGGGGAGGACCAATTATATATTCATAAGCTCATTATATATTCATGAGATGATGGGTTTGTAGTACATTCTGCACACACGCCAAGGTCACACAACTCACTGAAAAATCACCTGCAACTATTTGGATCCAGCAAATTATGGATCGTGAGTATGCAGAGGATCTTTGCTTTTTTGCACCCCTAAACTCCAAAGTACATTTAACTGGATGCAAAATCCATGGTATATTTCCCATCAGAAGCTAAACTGCTGTATAACTATTAAGTTTTTCATACTCTCAAATTGTATTGAACATCTATAAAGTGAATTAGCTAGTAATTAATATTTCTGATAGAGAAAATTATGTAGAAAAAAGAACAGATAAAGGGTTCTACATGCAGGCAGTGATTATGTCCTTCTGTAAATACTTCTTGTAATCCAGGGCCACAGGGTGAATTTGCTTATCTTAAAATTTGATGTATTTCAGCACAACCATGAGACACCATTTGTCTTCCCTGCTTATGTTTCCACCCGCAAGACAGATGTCAATGTTGTCTAATGGACAGATCTAATCTAAGCAATTTCCCATCTGGAAGCAGGCTAAAGAAAAGCAATAACAGATAGAATGAGAAAATGACATCTTCCTGAAAGTATTCTCATCTTTTCACTAATTATGAGCATCTTTTCATTTTAGCTCTATTTAGCCAACTTTTAGCAAACATCTATGAAAAACATGACTTGTTTTTGGTGATATCAGATAACACATAGGTTTACATCCATCTATCTATCTATCTATCTATCTATCTATCTATCTCTAAAATAATAATATGTACTACTAACAATCTAGTTGATGAATATTAAGATCATTAATCTATGTGTTTTCATCTTTCTCCACACCACAGAAACTGTCTCCCAGATGTTCCAATGAATGATTTTTCTGTATATGTATTATAAGTAAGCAGACACATCATCTAGTGACATAAAAGGGAATGAATAATGAAAACTGAAATTGATGGACTATATTCCAGTGTGTACTTCAGCACAGGGCAGAAGTGTATTCACAAAGGATGTTCACAGACTAACTGAAAATACACCACCAATACACCATAAAAAATATGTGCCTAAAAGGGACACTTCATTAATAAAGAAGAGATCATGATGAAACATTTGGCTGGCTTTGTTGAAAAGGACTTGTTAAATGTAATTATGAAATGTGGTGTCTGACAATGGGTACACAAAATGGCTGAAGTTAATAGATTCCTGTGAGCTGTACGCAGAGCTGGCAAATACAGCAGTGACAGCAATTTTCATAGAGATGTATCAGCTATAGTTAAATCTCATGTTTCCTCTTGAACTTCCCTACATAAAATACTTTCACCTCAGTGCCTGGAAGTCAAGTCAATGCTTCATTAAATCTACTTCAAAAAAGCACCAAGTCCCTGAAAACATTATGAGTAATAAAAATCAAAGTCTAGTGAATTTTGCAGAATTAGTATATAGTACATAGAAACATTTACAGCTCATCCTACAATTTCCAAGGCAACATTATTTTGCGTTATTTATTGCAGTAATATTCTATTTGTGCCAGTAGAGTGGGCATACAAGATAAATGCACAGTAATTTTTAAGACAGGCCTAAATAAACAGTTCATTCTTGTGCTAAATCCGCTTCCACTAAAATCAATGTAGTATTTCTTTCAATGTTGCTATCCCTTAAGAATATTATGCTTCCTTGGTATCTACTGATTGAGTATTTGGATTTTAGGTAGATCAAGAGAGATTACTTTGGCTGCAGTGAGGTGTTTCAAAGTCTTGAGTAGCAAATCACGTGAATGTATACCTTGCATCAGAGTTTTAGCAGAGAAAATAACTTCATTATGATTGATTCAATTTATTTTTGTCAGTAAGTCATCCATTTACAATTAAGAAGTAATAGGGATTTTGAAAGAGAGTGAAATTTCTAATAGGAAAGAAATCATGACTGAAAACAGTGTCAGAAGATGAGTTCTACAACTTTTTAACCAGAATCAGTCAGTTTAGTATACTGACTGCATTCTCTTCCTTTGCTTAATAAATAAATTAAAACTAAAAGTAAAGCATGTTTTGATGAATTTTTATGCTCCTGACATCATATGCTTTTTATGCTTCCAACATAATGTCACTTAATGTAATTTAGCTAACAAAACAATGTTAAATTGTTGGTTTTGAATTTTTCAGTTCCATGCTGATTTATTTCCAAATGTAGTTTGACAAAAACCATATGTAAAAAGCCATACATAAATGATTATCTTGTAAATAACTGTTATCATCCACCATTTTCTAGCAAAATAAAAAATGAAAAATTAGGAATCTGAGAAACTGTTCACGAAGACATATAACTATGCATATACAAATCTGCAGATATTACGTGGTTAGCAAGAGAAGTGTTAAACAGTACTAAGCAGTGAAAATCAATAAGATTACTAAAATAACAAATGTAAAATGATTATTTGAAATTAAGCATTCCTGTTGAACGCTTTAAATCATGCTAGTATGAAGTAGTAGAGATAATACAGCTGATGAAATTACTTGTTTTGTGAAGCAAGTCCATCATATAGTAATTTCATAATCTTCTGTATAATTCATTTAAAATACTAATGCCAGTGAATTTTTTACCCATTTTCTTCTGTATCATCAGTCTCTTTTAGCATAGTCATCTTGCCTCTTTCCATACCTGTAGGGTTATTCTTTTTTATCTTCCTGCTTAGATATATTAACAGAGAAGAATTAAATTATCTTCAGACTTCCAACTTGCTTCAACTGGTTAAACAAGCAAGTTTTTTCCAGACTCCCTGGTAAAACAGTGTCTCTCCAATGCAGAGCTATCCACAGCTTCACATCTGCCTCAGTTCCCATTTCTATTTTTTTCTTGCCTAGAATAATGTGTTTTATTTCAGATGAGTTCTTAATAGTGCCAAAATGGAATGATAATTGTCCCTTCTCTACCGGAACACTCTAATGCAGAGTGTTAGATGTTTGTGTTTAATGTTTTTCATGGCTGCATGGCATTAGAAATTCTTATTCATTCTCTGATGAAGCTGTATTCCAAAATCCTACTTTCAGATTAATTAATAGCTGTCTATAATGAAAATTCTTGTTCCTAGTCCATAATAATATGTGGAGTACATTTAAAAAGTACAGCTAAGAATTAAAATGTGATTTGGCTTAGATAAAACATTGAAAAGACTGGAGACCATTAATATTCCTGTTTCTTAGAGTACCCTAGTAGATTCCCATTCTATGCTTCTAAGTTTTAATGATCCATTAAAGTTATTGCATGCTTGGGGTAGATGACAAAGCCTCAAATTTCCTGCTTCACCTTAGAAACAAGCATGCATACTCCTGAAATATGATCCTGGATAGTAATTTAAACATGACTTTGAGCTCATAATCTGAACAGTTTTATCTCAAAGGACCCTACAGGACAAATGGCTGTCCTCAAAGACTTTTGTCTCTGACATCTGAAGGAATTGCAGAAAACCTTGTGTGAAAATTACAAGATAAGTAATATCATTTTCTCTCTTTTTTTTTTTTTTTTCCCCCTGCCCATGTATTTGTCCTCTGCTTGCATGTACATTCACTCTTTGAATAGCATGGAGACAGCAGGGTTATAATTTCACTCCCATCAGCTGATAAGCAAAGACAGTGATTCTTTAGAGTGCCTGCTTCCTTGTGTAGGACATTTTCTTTTTTTCCCCACCAGACGGTGGGGAGATGAGCATTTTTTCAGAAAAGCACAACTTGGTGAGATGTTTGAAGGATATAAGGCCTTAAAGGCTTTTTTTAGTAAAAAAAGTTAACTTAAGACTTCAGTCCTGTAGTAGCTGGCCACACCTGTCTATAACACGTCCTTTACTGAGTGGAATCAAATCAAGAAATAGGGTGCTTTACCACTGGCTATTATCAGGGGGAAAAAAAATTAAAAACTAGCAGTGTTGGGATCTACTTCTGATTCAGGAGAGGGAACACTACTCTCAGCAATTCTGATATAATCCATATCATAGTATCAAATTATTCTTGTCATCAAAATTTCCTTAAAATGCATGGAAATAAATAGAAAATGGTATAAAATTTAACATGGATTTTCCAAAAGGACATAATGTCAGGGTAATCTGATAATTTTCTTTGATGACTATTTGGGTTTTTAGGGGGGAGGAAAATAAATGGGATCTCATCTATCTGGCTGGACTTCAGGAGAGTTGATACATTTTCAGTGCTGTCTGTAGTAACATACAACAAAGCAAATTAAATTTGGTTGTGAGATGTTGAGAAATCACAGACGTATAAAGCAGTAGTGGTAGAGTCAACCTTCTCTACTTTGCAGTTCCCCATTCGCGGTTTCACTTCTTCATGGTATGATTTCTCCGTGATTGGGAGGTATGTTTCATGGAGCATTCGTGACTGCGCCTGCATGAACTGACACTCATGAATATTCAAACTTGACAGTCATTAATATGCAAATTTTCCCCTGCCCCTCACACCACAGCACAGACTACCGGTGGACTACTCTGCCAGCTCATGCCACGCTGGACACGTGACTCAGAGTGCCTGTGTGCAGCTACACCCACCTGCCCCACACTAGACTTGCTGCTTGGAGAGCATGGGCAAAGCTACTCCTGCCTGCACCATGCTGGCAGTGCCGCTAGAGAGACAGCAGGGACAGTGAGACAGTGCCCCTCTCCCATTAGTCGGAGTTTATGCCACTGCCTGCGCCCTGAGCAGCACAGGCTGCACACACAGCCTGCCCAGGCAGCACTGCCTCAGAGATAGTGGGGTTGGCAGGACAGTGCTCCTCTCCCATCGGGAAGGGGTTCTGCCCCACCCTAGACCCAGCTGCCGGGATAGGAACTTGCCCCTGCCACCCACCCCAGTGAATTTAAACAAAAATGTAAACAAAAAACAGTTTTGGGAGAAGCACTGGGTCAGGGATGCGGCTGGAGCGGAGTAACGGTTGAGAAGACCTATGACAGGTCTTACAGTCCTAGATTTGAGCCAGTAGTTATAGCCTTGCACTGGTTAGAGCCAAATCAGCTACCAAAATACCAAAACAATGATTTTCTATGTGTCGTTTGTACTGGTCACTATCAGCAGCACCCATCCCGGGGGCAGCAGCAGTGGGGTGAGGGATGGATACTGCAAGTGTTTCTTTTCATGGCAAGGCCCCCTGCTCCTGCTGGCTGCAGCATGGGGTTGGACTCCCAGTCCCGGCAGCGGGATGGCTGAGTTGGTGTCCCAGGGGTAGCCCTGGCATTGCATTGTTTCCGTGGCTGTGGGTGGGTGCCAGGGGCTGCCCAGGTACTGTCGCAGCTCGTCCCCTCTCCATTTGCAAGCAAAACGAAGAGAGGTGACAGTTCAAAAGAACAGTGCTGGCTTCATTCTGGAAAGTTAGGCTTGAATTTGTTGCTGGCTGTTGAGCTGGGCACTAGGCTTATATTATACATTTTATGTGGGACCCTCAGAGTACCTGCTAGGCCACTGACTGCACCAGTGCCATTCCCATGGTGATGGGCTGGCCAGGTGCAGCCAGCCGCTTGCCCTCTTCTGCTGGAGTTGGGGGGCCTGGCCAGCGGGCAGTCTGGGGAGTCCGAGCACGGTGCAAGTTCTTTTTAAACATGCCCTCACGGAGTCCTGGAGGCGTACGGGTACCCTATCCCCTCTGGGGATGGTTTACACAGTTATGAAAGATTTATGCACACTCAGAGTAGACAGTGTAGTCTGAGACTGGACATCACGTCTACCCTGAGTATAGCGAGACCATGTCTACCCACTTGGAAGGATGCTGGGTCACCGGCTTGGGCATCCTGGGCTGAGTGCAAATGGGGTTTTTCCTGGCGTGGGGTGGCCTCAGGTGCTGGGAAGTGTTGACACAAACACTGACACACAGTGGGGCAGTGCCAAAACAGTGTTGGAGTGTGCAGGGACTGAGGGGGGTGGTGCAAGAGGGCGGTGCAAATTTGCATATTAATGAGCTGCCTATCAACACGGATGGAGGGCTTTGGGAGGGGAGGACCAGACCCACAGTACCACGATAAAAGAGTGTCAACTGTATATAGGAAGCATTTTATGAGACTGGTGAATGGAGAGGTGAGAGGTAATTTGATCATTTAAAGAGTATACACATTTACACATCTGTAGTACTCCAGATGTATTCGGCCAAGACAAGCATTCTGCCAAGACAGCCATGTTAGAAGTTGATTTATCTGGACCTACTGGATTTTAAAAATCCCATTTAAATTTTAAGGTAAAAGTAGTTGTTGAAGACAAGAGGGTCAGAAATCAAACAAAATAGAAATAAGCTCTATGAAAGATTTTTCCTTCTTCTCATCTCATAAAGAAGTACCTGCTTTTTAATATCACATTGTCAATGTAGGGACAAACCTCATTCATCAAAAATATTTACACAGGAGAACTGATATTCTTGTGTTGAAACGAACTGTTGTTATCCTCCAGTTGTGAACGAAAAGTGCAGGGCAGTACTTTTAAGTCACCTAAGAAAATAAGGTATCTTGAATTTGACATTCATTAGGGGCCAGATTTAAAGTTCATTGGAGTCAGTGGAAATGTTTCCATGAACTTCAATCTGGATCCTTTAACGGCACATATCTCAGTGAAGCCTATTTCCTCAGAACTCAAACTCAACTTTCAATCAGATACACATTACTTTATCACAATCTGAAAATATACACAGACATCACAGAAAATGTCTGTAAGATAAAACATAGCAAAATTATGTATTAAAGTATGCTGGTGATCAACTATGTGCCAGATACAGTCAACAGTTGTTTTTTACCAATCTACAATGAAGGACATATTTTTCTTCACAGAAAAAAATTACAATCACTCTATAAAAAACTCTCAGCAAATATATAGAAGGAGACATTCCCTATGTGACCTCTGAACCAGAAATATTTGAATACCAAAACCAAAACAGCAAAATACAGTCATACCTCCGTATTCACAGATTACGAGTTGCCACCGGGTCCCACAAAACCTTTAATCCAAGAATACAGGTCAGACAATTAATATGGCAAATTATTGCCAGAAATACAGCAACAGTGTGGCCAGTTGGACTACAGAAGTCATTCTTCCCCTATACTTGGCACTGATCAAACCACATCTTGAGTACTGTGTCCAGTTCTGGGTTCTCCACTTTAAGAAAGATGTTGAACTGCTTGACAGGGTCCAGAGAAGGGTGACAACGATGGTGAAAGGACTGGAGAACAAGCCCTATGGGGAGTGACTGTGGGAAGTAAGACTGTTCAGCCTGGAGAAGAGGAGGCTCAGAGGTGACTTCATTGCTGTTTACAACTACCTGAAGGGAGGTTTCAGTCAGGTGGGTGTGAATCTCTTCTCTCAGGCTACCAGCACCAGAAGAAGAGGACATGTTCTTAGGCTAGGCCAGGGGAGGTTTAGACTGGATGTTAGGAAGAACTTTTTCACAGGGACAGTGACACCTCAGTGGAATGGTCTGCCCAGGGAGGTGGTGGAGTTGCCATTCATGGAGGTGTTTAAGAAAAGACTGAATGAGGAACTGAGTGACATGGTCTAGACGATGGGAGGCTCAGATGGATGGAGCATGGTGTCCATGGCTCCAGGGTTGTGGGTTCGATCCTTGGGTGGGTGCTTGCTTCGGAGTTGGACTAGATGGTCCTTGTGGGTCCCTTCAAACTCAGAATAACCTGTGAAACTGTGAACTCTGGAACACTGCAACATCTCGGGCTCCTTACAGCACTGAGGAGCATGGGAGTCCGTTTGTTTTTCCTGTAACTGCAACAGCTAGCACTGGCCAGGAGTGCTTTATTTGAAACTATGAATATGTGTATATGCATATATGTGCATATGTGCTGGCAAGTCCAGGCTTGCTGCTGCGCCATGAGGGAACAGAAGCCAGAATGGGCCCCATGTGTGTCCCTGTGTTACAGTTAAAGACTTCCTGACTTCTAGCAGGGTCAGTCGGGACCAGGGTCACCCACCGTGGCAGTATGGGACCGTGCCATCCTGCGCAATTATGCACCACTTGAGGCATAACTGAGTAAGTACTGTGAGAAAAATTTCCACGAATATGAGAAGATGCAAATAAGAAGGCGTGAATAACTGAGGTATGACTGTACTTCCCATTTTCAAAGCCGAGCAAAAGCTCAGTAAATTAAAGAGATCTCATCTACTGGAATCAGTAGAGGATCCACCTCTATGCCACTATGAGGTCTTACTCTGTTTATTGATATTATTTGGGTAGTACAAAAAGTTTCTTGGATATAAGCTTGTTTGGACTTCATGAGTGGGATGATATGTAAAGGTATTGATGGTATATAACAGCCTAATGAAGCATTTGATTTCTGGAATTTCAGTGATTTAATTACTTTTTAATGGTGATGCTCAGAGCCTCTGTCACCTGTTGAACATTGCTAGTAGTCCACAAAGAACGAATGCCCAGAAAATGTTTTTTTTCTTTATTTCTGTAACACTAAATTAAGAGGTAACTTAAAAATGCACACACATAGAGAAATGATAATTTAAAAAAAAAGACCTCAGCAATTTCAACAAAGATAAATATGCCTGAAGCCTAGGATTGTAAAAAATCAGCCTCAAATTTGTCAGTTTGCGCATGGCTAGGCCATTGCAATAACTGTTTGAAATAAAATGCCACTGTAAGACAAAAAAGTGAAGCTTTCCTTGCTGCTAAAGAAGTAGTCTCTAGTAAGATCTGCCATGCGCCAAGACCACCCTTGGTAAAGCCTCTGCTCTGACAAGAGCACTACTTTTTTTCCACTGAATTATTTTGTGTGAGATAAAATATGACACTCTGAACACTTGAAGATTGTGAAAGGTAGTTCAAGTGTTGCTTTAGAAGTGCTATTTTTCTTCAGAAATCAATGGTTTACACTCTAGTATAGTGTAAACTCGATTTAATCCCAGTGAAGTCAATGGCAAAATTACATTTGGTTTGAAGGAATACTACAGGTCCTGCAATTTCAGGTGCTACTTCTTACTGTGGTGCAATACAACAAACAGATGCATAAAATTCACTGAGAACTTGATAATGACATTGTCTCTGTCAATTGCTAATTTAGGAAAGAAAATTAAACCTTCATATTTTGTTACTCTTTCACTGATAAGTCATTGCATCATAGTGTCGTGGAAAGATAACTTTGATTTGCATTATAAAGCAAATGTCTATCTTCAAGTGAAGAAAGAGTTACCTAGGGCTTCCTACCAAAGACACAATCAGAACTATATTGCGTTCCTCTTTAAGGTTTATTTTGAATATTTTCCTTCTAAATGAGAGGCACTAACATGCATGAACTGCTGAATTTTCTGCTTCCCTTGCAGGCAGTTGCTGTATTTAATATAGTGCCCCTAAATTACTTAAGCAAACAGAAGGTCAAGGACCCTTCTTGCCTTCGCTCAGTCTAACTCTTTGAGTTTTCACTATGAGTCAGGCTCTTCTTATCGCTTTCAACAAACTTGGCAAGTGTGCCTGGGCCTCAGCTCACTTCAGAGCATGTTGCAGTTGTTCTACTCAATCTTCTCTTAACACTAAATATGTAACTAGAGAAGAAAACCTTTTGTTTGAAAAGCAGGAGCAAATGCCTAATTTTGTAAAGTTAAAGTCCTACAATTATTACAACAAATTCTGAAATCCTCAGTCTGATGAGAGTTCATGTCCTGTTCCTGCTCCTGTTGTCCTTGTTGCTTCTAAAGCCACAGGTGAAAGGCTTCACTTGCGCTGAAAATCCCTTTCTAGTGCTTGTATAGCACCTTAAATATCAGCTCTTGTGGTCCCAAAATCCAAATTCTTCATACAAAGAAAATTGCCCCAAACCACTAAGCAACTAGAAAATATGAAAGAACAGTCTGACATCTTTCAAGTGTACTTTCAAAACTCTTCAGTACTTCTTTTAATGAAAAGATTGAATCAGGAAAATACTACTATTGAGAAGATGCTATCTGATGTCTTTAGTTAACAAAACAGACATAATTCAGATCAATCATTCTTTCAATCCCAGCAGTAGAAAATTAAATTCTTTGACAGGTTTGTTTCTCGGGAAGGAAGTTGCATGCATTAGGTGTTTAATTACATATTTTAGGTGGCAGTGTTGACCTGTTGGAGGGTGGGAAGGCTCTACAGAGCAATCTGAACAAGCTGAATTGATGCATTGAGGGCAGCCGCATGAGCTTGAATAAGGCTAAGTGCTGAGTCTTGCACTTCTGTCGCAACAACCCCTTGCAGTGCTACAAGCTGTGAGAAGAGTGATTGGAAAGCTGCCCAGCGAAAAAGTCTCACCTGGGACTACTGGTTAAGAGTGGCCCTTCACCAGTGAGGGCACTGAAGTGCTGCAAGATGTCCAGAGAAGGGCAATGGAGCTGATGAAGTGTTTAGAAAACTTTTCCTATGAAGAGCACCTAAGGGAACTGGAGTAGTTAAGTCTGGAGGAGACTCTGAGAGGATCTCATCACTCTACAACTGCCTGAAAGGATGTCATGGTCAGGTTTGGTCCATCTCTTCTGCTGTGTTTCAAGTGAAAGGACTTTCCCTAGAGCACAGGAGCAGACAACCCCCAGGAGCAAGAAATCACCCAAGGAAAGTGGGAGACCAGCAAATTTGAGTTGGACCTGCTGGTTAAATTAAAGAAAGAAGCAAATGCTCAAACAATAGAAGCTATGACAGGTGACCAAGTAAGAGCATAGAGACAAAGTATGGTTGTGTAGGGACATGGTAAAGCAGGTCAAAGCAAGGCTGGACCTAAACTTGGCAATAGACATAAAGAATAACAGGAAGGACTTCCATAGGTATATTAACCAGAAAAGAAAGGTCAAAGAAGGTGTATCCTCCTGCGATCCCCATAAGAAATTCTGGAAAACTGGTAACAATGCATGAAGTGATGGAGGAGGTACTCAATAACATTTTGCACGCTTGGGGAAACCTGAATGCACATAAGTCTATGAGACATGACAAGATGCATCCTGGAGTCCAGAGAGTATTGGCTGGTGTATTTGTAAAATCATTGCAGTCAGGGGAAGTTGGAAGTAACTGGAAAAGGTGAAACATTGTACCCACCTTTGAAATAGGCAGAAACTAGGAGCTCAGGAAGTATCAGTCTATCAACCTCATCTCTATGTCCAGGAAGATCATGGAATAGAACCACCTGGAAGCAGTGCAAAGGTATGTGGAGGACAGGGAGGTAAATTGAGACAGCCAGCAAGGCTTCACCAAGGGCAAGTGTTCCTGCCTGAACAACCTAGTGGCCTTCTATGATGGGCTGACTACATCAGTGGTGAAGGGAAGGGCAACACGTGCCATTCATCTGGATTTCTTGTAAGGCCTTTGACACATTTCCCCACAACATCCTTCTCTATACTGGAGAGAAATGATTTGATGAGTGGACTGGATAAAAAAGTGCTTGGATATTCATATCTATAGGGTAGTGAGCAATGGCTCTGAGGCCCAATGGACATCAGTGACAAGTGTTAATATCAGTGACAAACTGTGAGGGTGGTATGACACTGGCAAAGATTGCCCTGAGAAGCTACAGAGGTCTCATTACTGGAGATGTTCAAGGGATGTTCATCCCATGTTGGATGGGTCTCTGAGCAACCCAGACTAGCGAAAGGCATCCCTGCCCACAGCAGGGGGGGTTGGAACTAAAAGATTTTCAAGGCCCCTTCCAACTGAAACCATTACAGGATTCTCTAACAAGAGGAAACGGTGTTTAGCTGTGTCAGGGGAGCTTCAAATTAGATATTAGATTTTTTTTTCAATGAAAGATTGGTCACGCGTTGGAATAAGTTGACTAGGGAGGTTGTGGAGTCACAGTCTCTGAAAGTGTTCAAGAGGCAGCTGATGCGGCACTTGGGGATATGGTTTAGGGGTGACTATATTGGTGCTGGGTTGACAATTGGACTCGATTTTCTTGAAGGTCTACTCCAACCTCATAATTTTGTGATATACACTTCCACTTCATTTTAATTTACAACTTTGGTTTTCTAATCGTTGGAAACACAGGGATAACTTACTAATGTGAAATAAAATTAAATGACTTATGAATTGAAACTGACTCCTTTGCTTTAATGTACTTTATTAAAGGGTGCTTTTATTTTAGCTTCAACAGTATCCATTAGAGTGAGCTGAAAGGCAACATCTGAATGGCAGTGTTTACCACTTCCATCCAGAGCTTAGACTTTGTTTGTTTTTTGTTTGTATTTTTGTTTGTATTTTTATCATGCTAGGCAGTAGCACTTGTGAAATAATAAAACACAGTGAGATTACAAAGAGTATGTAATTTTAAGCACTTAGAGGAGAAGAACACTTTGAAAGCAATCTTAAAATTAAAAAGAAAAATTCACACTTGAGCCAGGTGATGCTCATTGATGTGCCATTGTGAGGTTTCAGCATGGATTCAAAACCCCTAACAATTTGTACATTTTATATGAAATCATCACACAAAATTGTGAAAAAACACTAATTGAAAAATAATTTTCACCTATGGGTGTGAAATCTCCAATGAGCCCCATGAAGCGAAGAAAATCTCAGCACAGCAACGCCTACAGTTTACTTGGACTCCATAATTATGATGGGAGTGAGATAGTGGTACTCCACACATCCCTACAAAGGTAGAGGAGATAGATACTTGCTGTGTCCAGCCACAACTGCCTTTGGGCCAAGCTGCAATCAAAGGTCACAATGTGTATTAAATTCCTCTTGCATCCTAGGTCTCAGGAGAGGACAGGATGTATGAACCATGCCTTTCTTATTCTTGTGCTTTTCCTTCAGGATATAATAACAGCATTTCCTCAAAATAAGAACATAAGAGATATTTTCCAGAAAGGCTAATTCTATCGGCTAGGATCTATCTGTTTTGGACCGGGACCAAAAGACTTCTCGACCCTTTGAAGCATGGTAATAGCAAAAGACAGGTATACCTCTCGAATTCCTGGATTCAGCTCACAAGTTAACAGAGCAAGATATGTGACAGTCAATCTGGCTCTGGGCAATCTTCCTACAATGTAAGTTATTTTCAAAATGTTACTTATCAATTTCAAAATAACCTCCTTGCTTCCATACTTCTGTGCCATGAATTTCTGAGAAGAGCTGACTTCAGAATGGACAATGACGCCAAAAGCTGACTGCTTTCAGCGCCCCACTATGTACACAGAGCACTGCAGCACCCTTATCCGCAGGAGTCAGCCAGAGGACTTGCTTTTATTGATTCTTTTCTTTCTGCATGGCTGAGGTTTTCAACCCTCAGAGTCACCAATTTGCCTCCAGGCTGTAGTTTGTAATTAAAGTCCTGGTGCCAGGATTTTGTGCATTCTATTCTGCCTCTAGTCAGGACGAGGAAACTTTCAACATAATTATCCAATCTTCAAGACAAAAGTAACAAATGAGTATCCAAAAAGCTGTAAGGTTCAATATATGCTATTGCTTCATACAGTTAATGCAAACACCAGATCTAAGTTTAGCAATGATTAAGATTGAAAACTGCAGAGCAAAAGATAAATAAATCTGTATTGAGGAAAACTGCTGTGGTGTGAAGGCTGCCCTCTACATATTACCACCCAAAAAGCCATATGAGGATTCCACGGATAAATAAGTGCTGTTAAGAACTGGGTGGGAAACCATTTCTCTACCCCAGGAAACATTTCAAGATTTCAGAACTGTTCCCATTCTGCATCACAGAGGCTGACCAAGCCACTGCTACTGAGATTAGATAGGTGGGCATTTGTGTCCGAAGCAAAATATGTTACAGACCAAAACAGATAGTGACAAGAAAGGTATCAAAATCTAGAGAGTTGAAAAAAGCCCTAACTTAAATATAAGATTTTCTCATCCCTAAAAAATGAGGACAAAATTTGAAAAAGAAACACTATATTGGAATCCTGATAGCCTGGCAAAAATAACATACAGGAGAATGAACGAAGCCCAGAAGAGCTACAGAACACTTGCCTTCTCTTTAATGTGATAGCATATGGTAAGTGGATCATTTAAGACTCAGTATCAGTGGATAAATTCAGAACACCATAATCAAACTGGTGGCCTATGCCCTTCCTTCCTGATGGCTCTGTGAACGGAGTCACAACAAAATCTAACTGTTCTGATATATAGTTTTGATCAAATCACAGATATAATTTCATCCCCATGTCAAAGGAATGGTGATGTGAGGTCCTCAATGCCTCTCTATTTTTCACTAACTAACGAAAAGTTTTTGTCATGGATTGCCTACTACGGTAGTAGACTGACAATGAAGTACAGTCAGCTCTCTTCCACTTTGTGGTCCGCATACTGCGACTTCACATCTTAGCAGTGTGATTTTTCAGGGATTAAGGAGGCCTCTTTTTGCAACTGTGCATGTGCGACCTGGCATGCATGAATATTCAATTAGGCAGTAATGAATAGGCAAATCAACCCATACAGCTGCCGCGGCTGGTTCCCCCCCCCCCCACCAGCATGGCAGCAGCTGCTTCCCCCCTTGCGGGCACAGGGGGGGGGGCGGCTCCACTGCTCCCCCCCTACCCCTGCACGGATGCAGCTCCGCCGCTTCCCCCTCTCCCTGGCACGGTGCTGGCTCCACTGCTTCCACCCCACCCCAGCACTGCCATCATGGCAACCGATACACAGTAACACAGTGCTGAAACAGCATCGGGGGCCGTGTGAGGGAGCAGGGCAAATCTGCATATTAATGAGCTGTAATTCCATGCAGACAGAGGGCTTCACGGGAGATCACAGAATCACACAGAACCACAGAATATTATGAGTTGGAAGGGACCCACAAGGATCATCTAGTCCAACTCACCATCTAACACCCGTA
>WEKX01010581.1:2282-15280 GCA_013390025.1 Pitta sordida | reverse complement strand
GACCACACTGTTCCTGATGCAGGCCAGGATGCCATTGGCCTTCTTAGCCACCTGGGCACACTGCTGGCTCATATTGAGTTTCCTATCGATCAGTACACCTAAGTCTCTCTCCACTTCACTAGTCTCGAGCCACTCCTCCCCCAGCCGATAGTGGTGCATGGGGTTGTTATGGCCGAAGTGAAGAACCCGGCACTTAGTCTTGTTAAACCTCATACTGTTGGAGCCTGCCCATCTCTCCAGCCTGTCAAGGTCCCTCTGGAGGGCCTTCCTACCCTCTGGCAGTTCGACATTTGCCCCCAGCTTAGTATCATCTGCAAACTTGCTGATGATGGATTGAATTCCCTCATCCATGTCATCAATAAAAATGTTGAACAGTACTGGGCCCAACACTGACCCCTGTGGGACTCTGCTGGTGACTGGCCGCCAGTCCGATGTTGCACCATTCACCACCACCCTCTGAACAAGACCAAGGTACCATGGTATAGGAGACCTAACTGTATTTAATACCGCATATTACAAAGGCTCTTGATATACAAACATTTTCATATTACTTATAGAAAATGAAAATTTCCCAACATTAAGACAAGATTCAGAATGATATGAAAAAAAAAAAATTAAGAGCTTCACAAGGCTTTTATTTGTGTTAGAAAAATTGCCACAAAACCTGTCACAAACCTATAATATCACTGATATCAGATAACGCAAGGTGGTCTGGGAGAAGAACAAGACATAAACCAAGAATGATGCAAACAGCAGTAATGCTAACAGGTGAATTTTCTGCATTTTAAGCAGTTAAAGATGGCAAAACTCTGACATTTGGAAGACTACACAGATAAAAATAATGCTTTCACTTACTTGACTTACTATTACTTCAGTTAATGTCCAAGACTATTTCTCATGAAGACACGCAAGCTGATTATGTTATCCTGCTACATCATATACAAAGCATTACAGGATTTTTATTGCTTCCTGTGCTTTCAGAACATTAATTAGCTTCTGTTGCTACAGCTTTTAAAATCTGAAGTACAACTATTAAATATGACTTGGTTCAACAGGTTAATTAGTTTAAAATTTAATTTCACAATTTTGATATGTAATAGTTATGTAAATAATGTAAAGGTGTTCTTGACTGCTTAAGTCTGCCTATTCTGTATTTCTTTGGTACACCTTGTAAGAAGAAGAAAACAATACTTTTTCCAAAGCCTCATGATTTATATTAAGAAAAAACAGTTTTCTCTAAGGATAAAAGACATTTTGGAATGCTGTATTGGAAGCCAGCACTGTCGCATCATCAACATTCCTCCTGTATATATAGGAAAGGAGCCATCAAAGCCCTTCAATGAACTTGAGTGTCTGATGTATACAATGCAAATATTTTAGTAGCAGTGAAACATTGTCCAGCTGTCTCTTCTAAGCTTTCAAATCCAGTTTAGCAGGAAGCCAAATGGTCCTAGGCTGCTACATAAATTTGGTGACATCTGAAAGAAGTGGTATGTTCAGTTGGACAGACAGGTTTTGCATTGGAATACGTCGTATTAGCAAAGTTATAAAGCAGCTGGAGATTTAATACAGAATCTGTCATGGATAAAATCCAGGGCTACTGACTGTGCTACTGCCTGCCCCTAGTCACACCATCTCTATTCAACCAACACATGCAACATATTAACAATGCAATAATTAGTACACATTCCTGTCTGATACTTAAAACTTCACTCCCAGATGCTGCTTTCGTCAGAACTCAATTTTATTACCTTTGATGATTCCCTTCACTTGGTAATACCAGGCTCCATTGCTATTCATTAGACTCAACAGTGGTTAAGCAGACATCATCTGAAGCCAGGTTTCTACAGAAATGCCCTTTCTTTTCTTTCATGCGGCCAACTTCTGTAAATTAATGTAATTCCTTCCTCCACATCCCCTGCAATACATGTCCATGCATGAATCTAGGCAAAACAGCCAAGAGAACAAAACCAGGCAGTAAGATAACAACAAAAATAACTTAAATAAAAACACCCCAAACGTAACCCAACACCAAACTGAACTCAAATGAAAGAAAAACCAACCAAAATACCCCACACCAAGGCAAGCCAAAAAACCCAACCCAACCGAAAACCACCATGTTCTCCCCCAAAGTAAACAAAGAAACAAATTAAACAAAACCAAACCCCAAAACAAACTACCAAAAAAACCCAAAAAACCCCAAACTCAAACAAAAAAAAATCAATCAACACAGGACAAAAAAGCCCAAAAAGCTATTATGCAGGAAACCACCTCAGGTAAGATAATATTTTACACACATCTCTACTCTTTCTGATTTTTATGGTTTCTCTACACCTGTAACACTGCAAGAGACCTACTGATGTCCTACAGCTGGGCAGTCAGACATGGTCATCTAACATAAATATTTCTGCTAAGGAAATGCTCATGATCTGTATGTCAGTGATGACATTTTTATTTATAATTAAAAAATCCCAGAACTTCTTCTTTGTTAATTCTAAGCCTTGTCTTACCTTTCTTATTTACTCCTAATTATTGTGTCGTAATGCATGTCACCAAGTTGAAGTTATTTGATGTATTTTTCTAGACAACAGCTATAAATGCTTGAATGTGCAAAAAGATTTGTACATTTGGACAAAATATTATCAATGGACACCCAAAGGTATCAAAGATTTTAAAATGATTTTAATTTAAAATGAACATGAAGGGAAAGATTTAATACAAATTGTCACGGCTTGTTTTGGATCGGTCAAAAAAATATTTTAAAACATCTTAACCTGCCTTTTGCGTAGTGCTACAGGAAAACAGGTTATGCAAAAGGGAAAAAAAAGCTTAATTACCTATTTTGCAACAACTGGAAATATTTACAGTAAAGCTAGAAATTGTGAAGCTTAGCAGACCTTGTCTTTAATTAACATCCTGGGACTGAGTTGTTGCAAGTGTTTATACAAGTCATTCAAAAAGGAACAGGGCAGGTATTTTTGTCAGCATAGAAATATTTTTAACATGTTTATTCAGTGAAACCCAAACTAGAAAACAAATACTCAGAAGAAAGAACAGTATACATCTAGACTGACAGTAAAAACCCTTTATAGGAGCCAATGTTGGTTTTCAGGCAACTCTATCTCAGTCTGGCTTAACTATACAGCGAGTCCCTGGTTTCCGCAGGTCCACAGGTCCTGGAAGGGTGTGAAGGCTGCAATGCACAAAGACAGCAAACTCATGAATAGTCAATTAAGCCCTGCCTGTTGCCCCATCCTCCTCAGGGACAGGACATCGTGGTAGCTGGGCCAGGCCGGGCCACTGCTCGCAGCTCCCCTCTAGGCTCCCTCTCTTCACCGAAGCGGGATGATATGGGATGGGACAAGATGGGACTGGGATGTCTCAGCTATAAAAATGCCACTTTTCTCACTTTTTGTTTTTTCCCTGGCTGTGGCAGCTGGTTCCTATCCCCATGGCTGTCCATGGTGTGGACACAGAGGGAGCTAGCCCCTGCCCTGGAGGAATGGGGAGAAGGTGCCTCCTGGTCTCACTCTCATGCACAGACACACACAGTGGCATCCTCGTCTTGTAGCCTGGCGGAGAACAATTCCAGCTGTGCAAAAACATATGTTTACGTTAAACACATCTCGGATGGGACTGGATCAGGACAGGCCGTGCAGCTCCTGGTGCCGTTCCCCTCACTGGCCCCAGAGGCTCCTGGGTGGGGCTTATATACATATTCATGAACTCATTTACATATTCATGAGCTGCCCGCCTTTGCAGTGTTTTCTGCATCTGCGTGCGGCACCATTTTTCATTGAAAAATGAACTGTAGATTATTGAAATCACCAAGATGCGGACTATGGATAAACAGGGGTCTTCTGTACTGCATTTTCAAATTTTGATTGACTTTCTTTTACTCTAGAAAAGTGTATGATTTCATCTTCAATCTTCCATTATATTCCTCTCTACAATTTCAATCTGTCCTTCTCTTTTTCTGATATGTATTTTACAAGATTGTCATCTCACATTGCATAATTAACATGAATTTAAGAATGGTGCAATAGTTTAACTTTTATACCTATAATGAGCAATTTTTCAACATAGACATTTTGCTTCATGTTCTGTTTCCAGATAAGTCTTATGCTGCTCTACTTTCTGATAGTACAGAATAAACAAACAAAACCAACAAGCTACTCAAACTCCTCACATCAGACAATGACTAATTAAGTGTTAGTGTCCATGAAGGGTGTCAAACTAAACAAGGGACGAATGGAACTTGTTTGCCACGCTTTTAAATCTACTTATGAAACATATAACTGGTCATCTTGATAATGGCAAAATAAACAACAAACAAGTCAGAAAAGTTGGGGTGTGCAGATTTTGTCCAACTGAAACTGCTTTGGCAACTCACAAGGAAACTGAAACTGTTCATGCAAAGTCCTGCATTCAAGAGGTATTCAAGCTCAAGAAAAATATCCAAGTGACTACAGTAGGGGTTTGATATAAAAAATGAGATCCTTAAAATTGTACACATACCCTATTTACAAAAATTGGAAAAGGCCACAGTCATCCTGAGAATTGAGAATTCATTTGGTCGAAGATATTGAGGTATGCTATATTACATGGGGCACATCGACCACTAAATATTTAACCCTCATTTTTCAATTTGTACGATGAGTTAAAAGACCTTGTCCTCAGTATGTGGACTGCTGTGAGCTCAGACAGACCCAATACACCCTGTAACCAGCAACATCTAACCTGCTCAAAAGAGATGTCGGCTACAAACGCTCTTCCTTATAGGGAATAAATGCTCCACTCTAGCCGGCTCTATTTTAAAGCAAGCTCTTTCTACATTGTCTTCTTTGAAAAAACTACTATCACATAGCAGTTAATTACTATTTACAGGCATTATTATATCAACAGCTTAGTCTGTTTCAGTTAGTATGAAATAGAATTCAATTCACCGTCCATCCATCCTCCCAAAGAAAAACATTAAATATAAACTCAATTCAACAACACTGCCAAAATTTAATAATTTCATTAACTGGACTACCTAACATTGTTTTATTACACAACATACCAAATCATATAAACATAATTTTTGGCACATGCATATTTTAATTCAGACCCAGAGTTGGAGAGCACAATGCAACAACTGGCAAATAACAAGATTATCTTGGCTTTTGTAGTAATATTGTCCAAACAAAAGTAGACATTTATTGGCAACAGCAAACAGCAGAACTCATGTCTTTTTCTTTTCGCAATTCACAATATTATGTTGGCATTTGTTATATATTTCTAAGCACATTTTGACAGCTAAAAATGTCCCACATCATATTTCACCATAATGGCTGTTTTACATTATATTTTTGTATCTAATCCACTTAAAAAAATGATGATCCAATTACTTTTGTTACAAAAGAATTCCTTAGAAATTCTGCTAATTTAATCTAGCAACCTGGAGAATTCCTTGAGTGTCTTATGATTTTTTTTTCTGTGATCTCATATAGGTAAATTCAAGACAGCTCCTATACAAGCAGTGTCCAAGTTTCTTCAATCATATGAGCCATATCAAACAGATTTAAAAGATTATTGTGCTGCTGCACTGAAGAAACAGGAATGAGGTGAGACAGAAGTGAATTGCCACACTTTGAGCTCACTGGCTGACCTTCCAACCCCTTCTCAACTTGTTCCTGCACACTCCAAACCATAAAGATGCCTCTTCTCTTAAAAAAGAGTAAAGAAAATGGTGTTGGAATGTAAGAAAATATTAAAACAAGAGATAAACGAAAGCAGCTACTTGCCCTTTCATTTCTTTGTTTGGCATAGGAGATAACTGGTTTCACTGCAGTTTAGTCTGAAATAGAGTAACCTTACATGAGACATGATTGTCCTGAGGACTGTATTTGTTTGGAAAACTTATGCTTTCTGTTTTTAACCCAACACCTACATGGAGCAATTATTTATTAACATGTTTACACCGCTATCTTGAAAACGCTTCTGTTTAATTGGTATTACTATTTTCCCAATGAAATTTAGTCTTTGGCTGAACATAGAAGAGACAAAAACAATTTCTTAAACTCGAAAAGCATCCTCACAGAACCTCAGAAGTTCTTGAGGAGTACAGTATATATAGATGTTCTACCAAAAAGAAAGATTAGGCATTAAATTAAAAAAAAAAATAAATTAGAACTAAAAGGTCAAATATTTGCAAGATAGTTAGGAATCATTTCACTTTTATATATGAAAGAAATATCACACAGAAGATGTGCAGCTCAGTTACAAATATATTTGAATTCATAAATGACTCATGCAAAATGTACAAGCATGTATGAAGGCTTTGAAATGCAAGGGCAGGGACTGGGCAAGTGCAGCTCTCATGCTTTGCAAATGATAGTTTCTCCCAGGTTGTTTATGTAGTATGCTGAGAGTGTCAACTGACGTGGAGAGTACTGGAAACTTTCAGGCATAATTAACCTCTGCAGCCTTTTAACGTAGTTTCACCTATAATCCACAGGTCCATATCAGAGAAGAGCAGAGTTTGTTCAGGCACAATTGAAACATTTCACAGAGAAGTCACTGATTAAAGCCAGATGTACAGACAGTAAAACAAAAAGAAAACAGAAAAAAAAGTCACATGGCGCCCATTATCTCCATATATCAGCTGCAACAGACAATGCTTCTTCTATGACATGTTGACGCATCAGGGGAGGACAAAGATTAGTTTTGGTTGATATATCCATCTTACAATGACAGAACAGGTGAAATTATATGTAAGAGCTTCAGGAAATACTATGTTGAAAAGATTGGTCACCATATGAAAAAAACCCACAAATGAAACATATTCTTTTCTCCCCTTATTGGCACAGAAGCAGGGGACCTAGAGGATGTCAAACGCAAAAACACACCCACAGAGAATGATCCATAGACAGGTTTCTGCAAGAAAATCAACAGTTCTGTGCACAGTGTTAAGCCATTATGGGTATGTGCCACAATCCTCTAGTATTTCTAATTCAACAACTCTTAGGGACTGAAGCTACCTAAGCACTGGCTGGAACTGTCTATTCCCTCAATCACACAGGCATTGGGGCTTTGAGTTCCAAGTACTGACTTAGATACTTTATAAACTGTCAAACTTCTTGTCTGGATCAAGAACTTGGACACGGGCCTGTGCAAAACACAATACAGTCAGTATCTGACTTTAGCTCCATGTCAGTTAAAAGCTTGATTATTTTGGCAAAGAATACTGCAACTGTCTTCTGAGCATTTATTTGTTGGCTCTCCAATCCCTTCCTTTTTTTGAATTAGTAACCTATAGAAGGAGCTTTTATGGCCAAACATTATTTCATTTGAAAATATCGCTAAATTAATTTCATTTTTCCATCGAAGTAATTGGTTTCAACCAACTTTTAATTCAAGTTTCTAAATACATACTATGGTAAAAAAAAAATGTATACAGTATATTGCAGGGGTTTGGTTCCAGAAAGATCTTGCAATAAGTGAAATCTGCAATGTAGTGGTAAATATGGTAATTACAGTAAAAACAGTAAATATGGCAAATGCAGTGAATATGGTAAATATGGTAAAGCCAAGGGGAAAAAAAACATGATGTACTGAAGTCGCAAATGGTGAACTGCGAAGTAGCAAGGGATTACAGTACTTTTAAAAGAAACAGGGAAACTTTTTATAGTAAAAAAAATTCAGGCAGTTTTCATTATATATTTCTAAGTAATTTCCAGAAACGTCATGCTTCAGCTAGACTGATGTTATCTGAGACTTTGACTTCGTAAGAAAGGCTTTCTCAGTATTTCATACTCACTCTAATTGGAAAATGCTTTGGCATTTCAAATGTTTAGGAATGTAGGGAAAATAAGTTCTTTCCTCAAAACATCCATAAACCAAAACACCCATAAACCAACACTCTCCTTTCAAATTTCAAGAGGCCCTGTATGCCAATCAACAAGATTAAAACAATTACATATTAAATGTCTTAAATTCACCTTTATCTACATCAGCTGTATTCTAACCATCATTCTTGACAGAGGACTTCAACCTTTTCAACACTTTGCCCTGTCAAATACACTGTAAACCAGTCCCATTTCTAGAGTCCACAGCTATTTTATTAATTGGTCAGAAAGCAGCCACTGCCAAGTGGCAGAAACGAGGTCTGTTTTTAGAAAGATGACAAATTTCGGTAATGGTGGTGTTTTCTTTTAAGGTCTCGGACATGGTGCACTGTTGTAGTTTAAGACCAGGCACCCAGAAGCAGTTCTTGTAAGACAGAAGAAGGAAAGCATTACCTTACAAGAAAAGAGATCCAATCAGAAGGTCAATAAGAAATGCTTCTAATTATACTCCCCCAGGAAAGATATTTAACCAGGGTCTGGAAAGCAAGACACAGGAATATATATGCTAGCTTATGTGGACATAGCTACACTTCTTCAGATTTAGGAACATAGCGGGCCGTGTCTTAGTACACTGTTCACTGTTTAGCAATGAACATAGCATTTAGGAGTTATGGTTGACAGAAAACTCAATATAAGCCAGCAGTGTGCCCAGGTGGCGAAGAGGGCCAATGGCATCTTGGCCTGCATCAGGAACAGTGTGGTCAGTTGGCCTATGGAAGTTATCCTTCCCCTGTACTCAGCGCTGGTCAGACCACATCTTGAGTACTGTGTGCAGTTCTGGGCTCCCCAGTTTAAGAGGGATGTTGAGCTGCTTGAGCGTGTCCAGAGAAGGGCATCAAGGATGGTGGAAAGACTGGAGGACAAGTCCTATGGGGAGCAGCTACAGGAACTGGGGTTGTTCAGCCTGGAGAAGAGGAGGCTCAGAGGTGACCTCATTGCTCTTTGCTACTACATGGGGGGAGGTTGTCGCCAGGTGGGTGAGGATCTCTTCTCTCAGGCTGACAACGAGAGGACATGGCCTTAAGCTACGCCAGGGGAGGTTTAGACTGAATGTAAGGAAGAGGTTTTTCACAGAGAGAGTGATTGCTCACTGGAATGGTCTGCCCAGGGAGGTGGTGGATTCGGCATCCCTGGAGGTGTTTAAAAGTAGGCTGGATGAGGCAATTAGTGCCATGGTTTAGACAATGGGTTGGTGTTGGGTTACAGGTTGGACTCGATGATCTCCAAGGTCTCTTCCAACCTTGCTAATACTGTGATACTGTGATATTGAGTTTCACATAGGAAAAAGAAAGGAAAGATTACAACTGCCCTCCAGATGTACACTTGGGTAGTATGCTGAAAGAGTAAACTTTGGGGCAGTTAAACACATTACTTGGGCAAAAGAGCTGAAAGAACACTGCTGATTATCACAAAATCACAGGGTCATTAAGGTTAGAAAAGACCTCCAAGATAACTGAGTCCAAGTTTTGACCAAAAACCTTGTCAACTAAGCCATTGTATTAAGTGTCATGTCCACTAGGCAGCACTTTCAGTGACAACATTCCCCTGCAAAACCTGTTGCAATGCTTAACCAATATATCAGTCGAGAAATTCCTCCTTAAGTCCAATCTGAAACTCCCCTGGCACAGCCTGAGGCCATTTCCTCTTATCTGGTTGACAGGTTTTTTGGTTGAAAATAAGAATTATTTCTAGCTCTTAGAGGAGTGATATTGTGGAACAGTCTATAGCTAATGAGTATAGTGAGCAAACATACCTGCTGTCAACTGAATTGGTCTAACCTCTGAAAAAATTTATAAAATGAATACAGGTGATAACACAGGCTGTATTAGAGTTCCCAGGAGGTTTTCTTTGGTCCTGCTTTCCAGTGATTTGACTAATTTTAACTAACAGGTGCACACCAAACAAGTGTAGCTTGCCATGGCAAGTCTGTGCCTGTAACAGAGCTTCCTGATCATTGTAAATCACACAAATTTCAGTGCTGTTTCCTTCCTGATTCTGGGACACATGGCCTGACTGGCCACTTTGAATTGATCCACCAAAAGCTGGTGTTATAAGAAGTCAGGGAAAGATAAAAAAAGATTGTTTTTCATGTAGAAACCTCACTGGTTACTAAGTACAGGGGTTTGCAGAGCTTCCCTATTCTAGGCCAAGAGCCACGAACCACACCTGCATATATCTCCCAAACTGCCACAGAGATGTTTGCAGGTGGGAGAGGCCATCTGGGAGGTCCCACCTTGTGTCCAGGAAGTGTGGCAAAGATGTCATTGATACCATGCAGAGCTGCTGTTCCACATAAACTGTCTGCTGAAGGAATCCAGTAGGAATGGTTCCAATATGGCTTTGCCTGTGAAATTTTTGCAGATAATGAGAAGAGAGTTTCTACAGTAGTTGGAGGGCAAAAAAAAATGAGGACCTTATTGTGGGAATTCAGGGCATTCCTGCCTCCCTACTGCATTTTGCAGCACAGAGACTTATTTTTTAATTTCCTTTTCCTTTTTATCCATAACTGACCTTTTCCTTTGGCTATTTCAGCCTTCTTTAAAGCTGACATCTGTAAATTTTTCCAGGATTGGCACAAGTCATTAAATCAACTGGTACTTACTCCTCGGCTAGGTTCTAAGGTGATATTATTATTTTTTTAAGGTGTTGAAATGATACTCTTGATAGAAATTGAAATCACAGTGTGAATAAGTTGACTACTTTGTATTTCTAGTTTCAGAGACATACTAGGAATACATAACTGAGATCCTGAGATTCTATACAGGGTAAAACCTCCAGAACTCCATCCTCTCTGTTCAGAGTCTAAATAATTTTGGTAATTTTATTTCCAATGTTACCCCTTTTAACACTCCCTTCAGCAAGTTTGCAGATGATACCAAGCTGGGGGCAAATGTTGAACTGCCGAAGGGTAGGAGGGCTCTCCAGAGGGCCCTTGACAAGCTAGAGAAATGGGCAGACTCCAATAATATGAGGTTTAACAAGACTAAGTGCTGGGTTCTTCACTTTGGACATAACAACCCCTAACANTTAAGAGAAGACTGGATGAGGAGATTAAAGATATGGTGTAGCTGTAAGTGTTGGGCTGGATGATCCTGTGGGTCCCTCCTGGCTTGGAGTGGCCTGTGCACCTGTGAGGAAACTAGGTTTATGTTCATCACTCTGGGGTGTGCGTTCGATCTCTGTATGGGCGTTAGATGGTGAGTTGGAGTAGATGATCCTTGTGGGTCCCTTCCAACTCACAGTAGTCTGTGATTTTGTGATTCTGTGATTAGGGTTTTTTTTCCTTCTAAAAAATCCTGCATCCCTTTCATGAATCATGATAGAGTAAAAAAGAAAAATCTATACCAGCCACTTGCTATGCAATTTCCCCAGATGGAGATTAGCTGCTCTCCAAACACTGCAGTGTACACTTGCTTTAGGTAATATCATCCAGAAAGGCTGAAATCACAGAATCACAGAATCACAGAATATTATGAGCTGGAAGGGACCCACAAGGATCATCTAGTCCAACTCACCATCTAACACCCGTAGGGAGACCGAGAGCACATCGCAGGGCATAACACCAGCCTAGATCAGTAAAACTAAGATGTGTGATTTTACTTAGGGGAAATTTTGAAATGCTAATATGAGCTGGTGAGATTTAGTAATCTCCAGCTGAGGACTCAGAACAAGTTTCTAGAAGCCTTCTCCTCTACTCACTCACTTCTGGTAATGATTCCCTGAATGCAACAGTCTCATTTCAGACTTGTTTTCCCTGTCTTTCTCTAAGCAATTCTCTTTGGTTCCTGTGTGAACACCTTTTCTTCTATTAAATATCTCATAAACACTAACTCATCCATACAAGCTTAATCATCTGAAAAGGAAGCAATTAAAACTATGAGTTTAGAACCCAAATTCAAAATCTACTGGTTTTCAGAATGTGTACTTTAAAAAGAACAGACTCTCTACAGACTGTATTTGTAATGAATACATTAACAGCGCTTTAAAGATTTATCTTTCCTGATTAAGAAGACTCAGTTCCTAAACTCTTGCAAAGGATACCTTAGCAGTTACATGCAGCTCCTAACTTTGCTAATCGAGAACATCTCATGACAACTTTCTTTACTCCACTGGCTGATGGGTATTTTTACCAAGAGAGGACACTTTCCAAAACCTCTATTGTCTACTGTCTCTAATCAATCACTTCTGTGGAGTTTTCTTCAATTTTCTGTATCTCTATTAGCATTAAATTTGTCGCCTAATCTGTTGTACATATACCTCTATGTTGGAGACATACTCTGCTATACGAAATGAATACTATGTATTACCCGTCATTCTTCAATTCCTATTTCTATTAAGAAGAATAATATTACCCTTTGTATTGTGAATACAAAATAAAGAACTGAGTAGAATCACCAGTCTAGGGATTTATAGTAGAATAAGTGATATAAGAGAAAATCCTGTTGTTTACATTTTCTGCCTACAGTAAAACAGTCTGTTGGACCAACACAGGACTCTGTAATTCTGTCTTCTTCTAAGGAACTCTTACCCAGTTGAAAAGTTCACCTTACCATATCAGTTATTTTTGTTTAGAATATATTAACTTCTTGTTCCTAATGGAAGCCAGTTAGAAAAATGAGGGTGAGAGGTTAAACATACATCTGGTATCCCTATTTAACATATAGGTTTATCTTTTGCATGTTGCTGATGATAATTTAGAACAGTGGGTGTGTACAAAAGAAAAGAACACATGTATATTTTTCTGTTATGAAAATGGCAGCCTTCATTTTTCATCTGACATATGAAATAGCTCTGCCATAAAAGCCTGTTCTTCAGCTTTGTGTTTAATTGCTGGAGCCAGGAGAAGGAGGTGAAGAAATAAGACAGATTTTACTTTGGCTGGTAGGACCAAGTAGGCTATGGCAAGCATGGCTCTCATTATATTTAAGTGAATTAGTCTGTTTCCTTTAAAAAAGGAGGGGGGTAAAAAGGAGAGATTAACAAGCCACCAAGGGCCTGCTGTAAGATGTTGACACTTTTAGTGGCTTGTGACAAATGACTTGTGAATATCAGCTCTCCTTCAAAATCAGAAAACAAATCTACCATTTGGATAAGGAATGCAAAACCCCC
>WEKX01010580.1:0-37942 GCA_013390025.1 Pitta sordida | reverse complement strand
GTATTTTCTATATATATAAATATATGTATAGAAATAAGTAGATTCAGTGCATAAAAACTCAAAAACCTTCCTAGATACCAAGAACAAGTGATGCAATCTCTCTGTGCATCATTTCCTCCACTGCAACGGTTTTCTTTTCCACTTCCAGTTGCCTATTTAGATGGAAATATCTTCAGGGCAGAGGCTGTCTCCTGTGTTCATGTACTCCTAAGCATAATGAATCCTGATTTTCCCTACCTCTAGGCTCTGTTCTAATACTAATAATTAACTGATTCGCTTGATTTACAATAGGAATGGGTTTGAGCTACATAACATGGTTTCTGTTTTAATTAGTTTCTTGTACTGCAATAATGAGTAGAACAGCTGACTTCTTTCACGTGTGCCAAAGTCTGAGATATGCAGTTAGATGACAAGTTTTCAGCAGAACTAAGATCTGATTGTTACAATAGACTAATTGCAGGAACATGATATACTAGAAGTGTTCTAGGAAAAATTTTGTTTATTTAATAATTCAAAATATTTGTTAAAACTTTTTAAGAGGAGCTATTATACTTTCCTTACACTAGTAAGTCATTGCCCAGTATTTGTCTACAAATGTAGGCTTTTAAGTTCCCCTTAATATCTAGGATGACCTTTCAATCTAAAGCATAAATTTGAAATCCAAAGGATTAATGTATTTTCTGTTTTTTATTATGTTTCCTTTCATCTAGGATATGCAAAGTAGTGACTTTTCAGAAAAAGAGCTGAGCCCTTGACTTAAGAATGATATTTGCAAATCTAAGAACAATTCTCAGATAAAGTGCTCTCTTTATCTGAGAGTAATAACGTATTCCCTTGGACTTGCACACATCTTCTCTAATGGATTCTGAAGCTTAATAGAGTCCTACTTTGTTACTCTGCTGGGCATATTTTCCCCTAGGCATAATAAAGAACTTAAACTGTGAATAAAGCTCCAAATATGAAAAATTTGCTCATGCTGATAGTTACTTAGGCATATGAATATACATGTCAACAACAATGCGATCCCTGTGTGGGAGCTGCTTGCGAGTTGTACTAGATGGTCCTTGTGGGTGCCTTCCCACTGGGAATAACCTGTGAACCTGTGAAAAACAGAACTGTTGCCAGAGTAAGGGTGGATCAGCATATGTGATTATTCCACTGTTGGTTCAGAACTACACCACAGGTTGGTGAGATTGTTCAGCTGCATATGACTAAACCCACGTTTTTTTCAGAACATCTGACTTTATCACTTTGTCCAACTGTAAAGTTCCAGAAAAGATTTTTGGTCAGATTGTGTTATTAACAGACCGTGAATTCTGACAAGCTTTACTGCAAGGTCTGGTCAGAGATAACATGACTGAAACAACAGTTCCAGACACCTGATTGACAGAGCCCTTTATTGTGCTGCTGATTTCAGGATGCAAAAGGAAAGATGCTACGCAGATGATACCGCCTGTGTCTGGTTTTCCTACTGAATATTATTAAAAGTAGCATAAATATTTCTTTCAATATTACTTTCCCAGCTAAGTAATTGTAGTAATTTCCTTTAGGCAATGATAAGAACAAGGTAAAGTAGATGGTTTCAGGGAACAATCTCATTTTTAAAATATGACCGTCTCCATTGATGATCTGCCTTTGCAGGGTAGATGGAGAAATGCACAGCTGTAAAGTGTAAAATACTTTAGCAGGCATACAGGAGCCTCACCTTCCAAGTGGTTTGTACAGTTTCAAGGATATTATTACAGCTGGTTACCTCACTGCAAGCTTAATTAGTTCAACAGAAATAATTTCTTTTTCATCCTTTCTAGAATGTATACAGCTCCTGAAACATCTCTGCACACAATGATGTAGTAGAAAGTGCTCACGCATTTTGAGCAATGCTTGGTAAAAACTGCTCCAATAATAGATGCCTTTGAACAAAAGTTCAGTTGAAATCCTAACTTATAAAGTCCTTCTGTGGCAATGTAATAGCTGCCAGTGTGGGGAATGCCACAGCTGGATGTGAATCAGCAGCAGCCTGCAGCATGCATGCAGGCCTCTCAATCACTCATAGAGACAAGACAAAATGCAGTAAAAAAACAACTCCAAATGTTTTAAGGGGAGATAAAGCACGATCCATACTTTACAAATGAGGTCTTGCTTAAGGATCTGGAGGAATGATTTATACCATCCTGACAGAAATCCTCCAGGTGATGCAGTATGCTCTCTGCACATGACTGAGAACAAGAACTTTAATAAATCTCTGGACTAAAAATCTGAGTTTTAATACCTGGACCTCTGTGAAAGTTTTGAAAGGGCGAAAAAGTAGCATGAGCTGTTCTGTGCAGGAAATGTTATACTTCTAAGCAGATGGTAAAAGAGTCTTTGTGAGATGTGACATTGATGTATCATTCCCAATGAATCCACAAAACATCACAACAGTGTGTGTGAAATTAGTATGAGAACGTTTATTTCTTGATACTGCCTGCCTCGAAGTCATATATGAAAGGACCAATGTCCCAGAAGAGCATCAGTGAACAAAGTGCTTTGTGCTCTTGTGCTCTCCTCCTCTCTTGTCTAGTGCCATTGGAAAATTCTAGACTTTGTTTGAAGAAAAATTATGTTATTAAAATCTTTAACAATTTCCATCTCTGGACACACATTGCAATTGCAGATGGGACCTGGTCATTCTTGATTAATAGCACATTTTCTTACTTTTTCTCTTTCTGACTGTACCTGCAGGTACAGCCCTGATCTCTTTGCCCTTTATGAGCTGCATATTTTAATTTTGTATAGTTACCAGGATCCTAACTAACAACTAGGTTTGAGCTGAACTAATTGATGTATTTTATTTGTTATGGGGTTTTTTTCAGAGCTATCTACAGGAAGAGTGGTTTAAAAAAAAGGAGTAAGTGCTCCTAACAGCCAAAATCAAACACAAACTTTCTCAGTTTAATTTTAGCCTCTACTTTTACCTCCTACTTTTAGTCTTTTAGTCTTTTGCATCCTGACTGACCAAATGTTCCTATTTTAGACTACAACCAGCTGCAGAGATTTCAATAAGTAATTTTCTCTAAGTGCTTTCTCCTGTGGCTCCTGCACTTTTCCTATATATGTAGCTTGCAATCGTTCACATAAAAGCAGGAGGTTTGCAATTGTTTTGGTTAACAAAAGCACAAATGAAAAATCAGACCTCATTTTGACAGTGTGTTTGCTGTGAGAGACTCAGGTATTCAGAGAGAATTCTGCACAATTTCTTACTTCATCCTTATTTGGAAATGCCTCCCTGTACAATTTCACACCAGAACTAGGGCTTGTGTGTATTCAAAACAAATCTATAGTAGAGGATAATCTCTCTGTGCAGTGTAAATCTACTTTCTTAACCAACTGCAGCATAACTATGGCAAGCTAGAGTAGCAGAGAATTTCCATCATGAGACAGGTTTTCTTTCCAGGTTCTGAAGTGCTTGTGATGGTGGTATGGTAGTTTTGACCATACCACGCATGAAAACTAACACTCAAAGAAATATCAACCTGGAGTCAGTTGTAATAGTCTTAGAATACTACTAAAAGGAGGCAAAAGCATGCTTTTAAAATACGCTCACATTATTACTGGCAATAATTGAATTTCCACTAGAAAAATCCAGAGTGTTCTATGGTAAGAAAGTTAAATCAAAACATTTTTTTTTCAAGTCCAACAAGTGTTCGTGGTTTTATCCTAATGATTCCTCCAAATATAGTGCTTACTTTATGTAAAATTTTAATGTTTACAATTGTCAGTATTTTTTAATTGTTACATATTTGGAAATTCAGTTCATAAAATCTGGAACCTGCACCTTAATTTTTTTAATTACTCCACTAAATTTCTTCGTTTGTGCTCTTCTTCTTTCCTGTTGCTTTTTCTAATCATCTGCATTATTCAAGAGGAAGCTAAGGCAATTCCTGTGAATCACAGAGTCACAGAATTACAGGATGGGTAAGGTTGGAAGGATCACAGAGGTCCAGCCTGGTCTAGCCTCAAGCACAGTCATCCTAGAGCACATGGCACAGGATTGGGACCAGACAATTCTTGAACATCTCCAGTTTGGAAGACTCCACAACATGTCTGGGCAATCTGTTCCAGCGCTTGGTCACCTGAACAGTAAAGAAATTCTTCCTCATATTCAGGTGACCCTTCCTGTGCATCAATTTCTGCCTATGCCCCTGATTATGATCCTCTGGGATATGCTGTTCAGCCAGTTTTCAACACACCTCTTACTGTCCACTCATCCAGTCCACACTTCCTAAGTTTGCCTATGGGGATGTTGTGAGAGACCGTGTCAAAAGCCTTGCTGAAGTTGAGGTAGGCAACATTCACTTTTCTCCTCCTCTACAATACATGTAGGTGTTTCATTGTAGATGGTAATCAGGTTGGTCAAGCATGATTTACCTTTAGTGAATCTGTGTTGGCTAATCCTGATAACCTTCTTGTCATCTGTGTGGATAGAGATGGCTTCCAAATTCAGCACATTCATAACTGATGTTAAGAATCTGTATTCTTAAATACACAGGAGACCAGGGTTCAATTCCTGACAGGGAGGCAGTGGTGCTGTTTAAGAGTTGGACTCGATGCTCCTTGTGGGTCCCTTCCAACTCGGAATATTCTGTGGTTCTGCGGATAGAAGCTGACTGGCGTAAGCGACTAACAACTGATGGGAATGACACTAGAAACAGTTTTCAAATGTACTATATTATTCTATATTACTTTGTGCAAATTTTAAAGCTGCAATGCTGGTGACAAGCGGAAGATTAGAACCCAAGATAATTTTCTTATTTTATACTTTAATGTTCTAATCCTTCCCAAAGGTATTTTCTTTCTGAAATAGACACAATATATAACAATAGCTGGCTTCACTAATAGTTTTCAAATTGCTTTGAAACTGGGGTTTTTCTTGGAATTATTTTAACTTAAAAGTATTTAAGCACATAATACTGCAGATGCAGATTTTCTGGAGGCAGAGGAGGAAGAGACGTACAGAACAGGAGTATTAACTTCCCCTACTAAGACCAGCTGGTCCAAGCTGTGTTGCCATGTCACCATGTGTTGCATTTCCATCCTTACTGTTGTGAAGGTCATAAGTAGTTGGCCAATAGGCATGAACACTAATCAAAAGAGTTCATACTATCATACACTCACGCGATTTGCTGAATTGGGAACTTAAGCAACAAACTAAGCAAAACAAGCTTGTGGGGATGTGGGAAGCCAGAAATCAATAAACCCTGTGTATGGGTCATAAATATTTTTGTAGTTAATATAATGGTGCCTGGCAATAAAGCACTAGGCTGTGGCATTTTTTACTCTACCATTGTATGCTGTCACCTGCCAGACACCACAACATTTATCCTAACCAGCTGGGCATTTCTGAAGCTAGTGAACGCAAATTTGCCTTTCAAGTCAAGGGCTGTTTCCTTTTGCAGGTGTACTGACAAGACTGAGAAATCTCAGAGGATGCAGAAAAAGGATTTTTGCAGGTTACTGCTCTTTGAATAGGCACAACACAGACTGTTTCCTCAAGTGTGTTTAAAAGACCAGTGTCAAGTCAAAAACTGAGTCAGATTCTCTGAGTGTAGTTGCACTTTTTTATATGTTGATGCATTCACAGTCTTAATTTCATGTACCTTTTCTTTGAATCTAGGAAGACAGAGTCTTTAAGGCGGAAAACTCTGTTTGTGGGGATTATTTTTCTTCTTATCATAAATTTTCTTCCTTTTGTCTTCTTTCTTTTATCAGTGAAGGAAGAATAAAAACATGTAACGACTAAACAGAGAAATTTTAGATGTAATTTGAAATTACATTTCAAATACATATAGCTCAATATTTTCATCCCTTAATTTCCAGACATGAACTTGCCTTCTGAGAAACTTAATGACAGCTAGGAAGCAAAACTTGCTGTCACTATTATCTTTTTCATACCCTTCCTGCCCTGTGTTCTATGGGAAGAAGGAGGAGAAATAGTATGGCTGGTGTAAGTTTTTTAACATGAATTCTGATGAGATTGCAATTATGACCACCCTCAAGGGCCCTCCTAAAATGCTGTCTTCAACACTAAACCACTGGCCAATTTTTGTTCACTTGTAGGATGAAATCTTGGAATATCCAAGAGCACCATTTTTGCATGACATGGGCTAGGAATATTTTTTGTTCCAGGCATTTTGAAATGTCTTAGACTTTATAAAACTATACTATAGAATAATTACAATGAACATGTGGATAGACTAGATGATCCTTGTGGGTCCCGTCCAACTCAGAATAACCTGTGAATAACCTGTGAATATGCCCAGTGTCCGTGAGGATATATGCTTAAATATTAACAGGTTCACAGGTTATTCTGAATTGGAAGGGACCCACAGGATTATCTAGTCCAACTCCCAAGTGAACGCCCACCCAGGCATCAGGCCCACAAGCATGGAACCACAGGCACCACGCTCCATCCATCCAAGCCTCTACCTATTTTATTTTTTTAAGAAACTTGTATCCAGTGTATGTTATTCAAATAATTGCTGATTTTCCTTTCTGTGGCTTAAATGATCCCATTACATAAAAAAAACCCAAAACAAAACAAAAAACCACAAAAGCTTGCCTAGTTTTATTTATATATAGGGAAAATTTAATGTACTGTTTAAGGCTTGTACTGTCCGGATCAAACATCTTTTGCTAAGGGTATTAAGTCAGAAACTTTTAGTTTCAGCCTAGGTGATTAAGATGAGACACTGCAATTCACCAGGCCAGAAAAAAACATGGCATTATCTTTAATTACTCATTAGAGGATGACCTCAGGTCCACTCTTTGCTGCCAGGATTAGTTTTATGTTTTGGCAATGGATTAGATAAGGTGAAATACAGAGGCAGTGTGGGATTTAAGGGCTACACTATGGCTTACTGCATATTCTAGAGCCACTTTCTGGGCCAGCACAGATGCCTATCTGCATTCTGATGCTTTCTGCATGCACATTCACTTGTCTTTTAAAAATTTTCTTGTCAAGATGAAGAGTATCTTGATTTTGTTCTATGTACTGAGGCTATGCTTTGGATTTGTGCTGAAAATACTGTTGATACACATGGATGTTTTTGTTGCTGCTGAGCAGTGCTCGCACACAGGGTTAAAGCCTTTTCTGCTCCTCACTAGTGAGGAGGTTGGGGGTGCACAAGGAGTTGTGACATTTTACTCCAAATGACCCAAGGGATATCCGTAGAGCATTGTGCTTTACTTATAAATCTGGGAGATGAATAAGGAATTGGAGGATGTTCAGGGTGTCGTTATTTGTCTTCCCAAGTCAATATGCTCATGACGGAGCTCTGCTTTCCTAGGGATTGCTGAAAATCTGCCTGTGCATGAGAAGTAATGAATAAATCCCTTGATTTTCTTTGCTTACAGATGCAGCTCTTGTTTCACTAAGAAACTTTCTATATCTCAAACCACGAATTTTTTTCATTTTCACTTGTCCTCTGCTGTCTCCCATCACACCAAGAGAGAGTGAGAGAGTGACTGCATGGCGTTTGATGGCCAGCTGGGGTTGAACCATCACACAGCCATTTTTAGCACTTAACATGGCGCTTGAAGGTCTCAAACTAATGACAGATTTGATTGGAATGTGCCAATTTATAGGTTTTTGTGCTATTTAGCTAGTAATTCTCAAATGCCTGTGCTTGCCATGAAGCTTGTTTGACTCACTGTATATTACAGCCTAGTTCTGTCAGTGACGGTTTTTTGCTTTTGCCGCTCTGTGTAGTGCTGTGGGTCACCTCACTGGGCTGTGCCTGTGGACATTTTGATAACAGCCATGGCAATGCACATGGGCTGGCAAATGTTTATGTCTGTACCACAGCAGGTATACCTGGGAAGGAACCTAAGGATAAATCCACCCTGGAGAAGGTACACCTTGTGTACACCAAGTTCATACTGCAGCAGGTACACCTTGAAGCATCAATGTCTGTGCAGCCTTGTTGGAGATGGTTTACCTCTGAAGGATCTGTGGTTTACCCCTGAAGGATAAGTGGCCACACTTAAAACAGTTCTACCTCTGAAGGCATTGTGGCCCATGGAGAAGGCCCTGCTGGAACAAATGCACCTCAAAGTGTCTGTGTGTGTGGATAAGATTGGCCCAAGGCAGCTCTAGGAGTCTGTGGCTCATACATCAAGGTCCACATGGAACAGGTAAAACCCTTAGGGATCTAAGGGCCAGAGCAGGCACAAAGGGAGGAGTTTGTTGCAATATTAAACCTGACAGTCTGATCCAAAGAGACCAGGGGTAGAGATTGTGATTGAAATACCCACTTAAAGTTATAATCCATGATTTGGGTTGCATGCTATGGGAATTACGACAGCAGGGACCTCCTGAACCAACAAGGCTTACAAGAACCAGTCAAGTGAGGCAGAAATGCAACCTGAGAAGTTTTTGGTAAAACATTAATAATTTATTTCTCTTCAGGTATAGAAATAGACATAAAACGTCCACATGATTCCTCTCAAGTGTCAATATATTACACGTGGGCTTAATGATTCTCAGACCAGAGTTCTCAACACGTTTTGTTTTGATCTGCCACAGTCTCAATGAACAGTTTGATGTGCCTGGTGACTTTGAGCATTTTGTCATAGTTTTATGCACTGGACAAAAAGACAACCTTGTTGAATTGAACTTTCCACAGTATCTCCATGTTTTCTTTGGCATTGGACAGCGCCTGTAATTTTAAGTTCGCGCCTGTAATTTAAAGGCAAAACTTACCACTAAAACTACTCAATATTCTCCCACTTACCTGAACCTCACTGACAACAGGAAATCCTTGTCTCACCTTCTAGCACTATGCTCTGGTACTTCTAATACAGTCATTGTAATCTCTGCCACTCACACATATCTGAAGTTGACAAACTCGCAGCAGGCCAATTCAGAATATCAGGACAAGCTGACGTCTCTGTTGTTTATCCCTGAAGCTACTGTGATTCTGGGAGAGTTTGCTGACATCTGTGATACCAGAGGGAGCCTTTTCCAACCTCAGCTGACCCAGCACCCTGCAGCACATAATAGCCCTCCATAGCATCCATACCAAAACATACCTTTTAGGGAGAAAATTACCATTGCAAAATTGCTGGCGATTTAGAGATCTTTAAGTGGAATACCAACTCAAACAGGGCTGAATTTCAGTCTTTGGAGCATTACTATCTTCCAGGTTGCACAGAGCACTATTGGATTCCTTGCTCAGTGACATTTATCGAAATAGTGTCTCTTCCTTGGGGAAGCTCATTTATTACTTTGGCTGAAGCTGCTTTATTGTTATAAAATTGTATTTACTTAATGTGAACCAGCAAAGAGAACCATAGCTTAGGTGATATTAAATAGTAAGAATTAGAGCCCAAGGGACTAATTCTAGCAAAATTCTGTACTGAGAGATAAAACTTTCCTCTTGGAGGCGATACATGACCCATTCATTACAGGGAGTGGATCACAGAACGATATATTTCCCTCATGCTTGTAACAGAAAAGCAAAGTTTTCTGAACTTCCTCTGAAAGTTGAAAAAGATTATATATATCACCAAGAAAGGCAAAAATTGAAGCATTAAGAAAAGATTATCTCTTCAACCGTGACTAAATGGTTACTTCCATTTACTGTCCATTTGCTGAGTCAGGCCTATCCATCTGGTTTGTATTGCTTTCCTGACATAAAACACCTGCAAATCTGGCTAAACTGATAAAATTCTATTATTGCAGAATTATTTTTGATTGATTCAACCAATGCTACCAACAGCAATGGTTGGCTGTTGATGTAACTATTTTCCCCTTACTGATTAGTAAAAGAAATATGTTATTTGCTTAGCCTTTCCTAAATTAAATTTTTAAAAACCCATCTCTTTGTGTTTCTGTAACCTGATTTTACCTCATTCCCCAGACAATTATAAAAAGAAAATTGTGTGAATTTCTGATGAGTTCTGGTACAAAGCTTCATTCATTGTGTCTTAATCAGCATAACAAAACTATCATTACATGTGATTGTTAATTATTTTCTATATTTAGACTATTTTATATTTCTATATTTTAGTCTATTCTCCTCTCTTCTTTGCATATGATTAAAAAAGAATTTCTTTTATTATTTTTCGTTCTCCCTTTGAATACTTGCATGAGAATAGTGCCAATATTATCACAATTGAAATGTTCAAGCTGAGCTGCTGCCTTCCATACCTCTCAGTGGAGCCGTATAGAGATAGTTCCTTTAACTGAACTAAAGAATTCGGCCTTCTGTACCTTATGCAGATATTCTTTTACTTTACCAACTATATTAAAGGTTTTCTATTAAAAATTCCCATCAAATTAAGAAATCTGTTTTTCTGCATATTCTGAAATGTGCATGTTGATTTCTCTAATTACGTGCCTGACCTTCATGTTGCACTCTCTACAATTTAAAGAACCATGTGCGAAGTGTTGAAAATCATAAGAATTTCTAGTCTTTGGTTAGAGAAAACAATGTTCTTGCAGGTAAAATAATTATTTATTATTTGCATTGAATTTTACTGTGATTTTTGTTTTCTTTGCATACTCCTTACTGATGTTGCAGTAGCCACCACTTTGCTGGCAAGGTTCACAGAATGGCTGAGGGCAGATTCAGCTGCTATTAAAGCTGACATGATTTGGACTGTGGCTGAGATGAGCTTTTTCTTTTGGAGTTTGATATAACTCATTTTTTAGTCAGCCCTACCCTTAAGGTCCAATTCAACTATGCACTGAATTCCATCAAAAGACAGACATTGTCTTCACCTGGGTTGGACTGGGCCCCGAAGGGCACACTAAGAATGTTTACACCATGGGCAGAGTGGCCATATAATTTTTTTTCTTTGAAGAAATAGAGGACCTCAGCTTGCAGAAGAGACTGATAAGAGTGATATTCAATACTACCATATTAAAAAATAAAAATGTGAAATCGTTTTTCCTGAATAAAGTTGATATGCACTTGTGGTGGGTTGTATGTTTTTTGGTTTGAGGGGTTTTTTTCAGATGAGCTTTTCATATAGACAACCATAGCATTTATACTTATAAATGGAGCTGTTAAATTTGGTTCATTAGTTGAAGGAAAGAAACAGAAAACATCTTGCAAAGCATTAAACGTGCAAGTTTGTGAGTATTGGTTTTTTAATGTAGGGACTAAACACCCATTAATTTGGAAGAAGGTGAATTCCTTATGGTGTAATGCATCCAGCTGAAACAATGCTACACAGGGATTTTATCCTATTTTGCATTGGTTTATGTTATTTGGTATTCTGTGCTGTCTAGAGGCTACAAATAATGTAAAAACATTTCCCAAGAAGAGTACAACAAACATCAGGAACCGCAAGGCAACAGAAAATTCTTGATTTAAGGAGAATCCTGTTTACAGGAAACATTTTTTTTCTGATTGTGGAGTGCACAAATTTCAGCTGTGATGTATGGGAATTAACTAGACCAAAATTACTGTAATTCAGAGTCTTAAAATAGAATCACACAAATGTCTTGTTGCATTTCTTCATCACTGTGTAGAAGTATATCCCTCCCCCAGAGAGCTACCTAATTCTCTCCATGCATGCTTTACATACTGAGTTAGGTATCTGAAGTTATTCTAAGATTGGTCTTTAACACCAGTGATATAGAAAATAATTTTTTTAATTCAATGTGATTCACAATAACTGTCCTTAAAATTAAAAAAAAAAACATTTATTGAGGAGTGAGAAAGGAAAAATCAGAACTATGGTAAAGCTCTAACTAAATATTTCTAATTTTTAAAGGAAAACTAAAAATTAAACTCATAATCCAGCCTTATTATAATATCTATTATATGCTACTGAACTACTAATTTTCAGTCCGATTGAACATAATTTATCCTATAACCTCTTCTCATTTTGTGATATGTGGACTTATGTTTAACTGCTTTTGTTAAAACAATGTTAAACATTTTATCCTGTTCCCCCCTATTTGCCTCCAGAACTTTCTGTCCCTTTCACATAAAATAAATTTATTTCCAGAAGATCTTGTAAAATGAACAGTATTATCCTTGCTATACTGCGTAGGGTTTGTTGCCCAGGATTGATTAAATCCAAAAGTTTCTAGAAATTCTCAGTGTCCAGCATAAGAAATGCAGGATCTGATTTTTCAGAGTGTTTACATTGCATTTTATACATTCAGAGCACGATCTCTGTTGACTGCATTTACACTTCTATAAATCAGACCCTACAGTCTCAAGTTAGACACTTAGAAAATGAGAAATATGTAGTTGGTACTCTTCTCTGAGTTTCACTGACTTAACTACAATCAGAGAATTATATTCCCATGCAAGTACTCTGCTGTGTGGGTCACCGAATAACTGCTTTAACTAGGAGACTCTTCTTTCTTTCTATGCTGTCTTTCAAGGGTGGAAAATTTAGGTCCACTCTGTGGATCCTATAAAGTAATACAAAATAGCTAGTGGCAGCTGTGAGTTGTTATCCATTGTGAAATTTAGTATGCTAGACAGATGTGACAGATATACCCCTACTTAATGGATTTCACAGGTATTTTCTTACAGGGGAAGGCAATCTAAGTGCTAAAGATGATCAAAACCTCTTAGGAATTATGCAGAGATCTAAGGACAGTTCTGTGCAAAGTGAATAGCTTTAAAATTTTAGCAGATTTTCATGGGGAATTAAAGAGATTTTATCACTTCAATTTCTCAATCAAAACAGACTTTGTTTAAAAAGAAAGAGAAACATGTTAGTCAAATTATGTAATTGTTTCATGGCTTTAGACTTTGAAATAGCTGTATTGCTTTGACTACCTGTTCAGGGTTGAGAGGGGGGTTTGTTATTTTTAGCAGACTGAGACAACATGCATTGCAAATGTTGATTGGATTGGGGTTTTTTTGGTTAAAGCATAATCAGCTACAAATATCTAGAGATCTAAAATTTTGAGAAGGTGTTGCTAATATGCCCCTGCCATGTTAGCTAGCTAGATGACTCTCAGCACTAAATTAGGAAAGATGATTGGCAGCGCACAGCTTTCAGGCACCATGGCAGGCAGTTTTCAGCTCACTCTTGAAGTTATTAGGAATGCCTTGATTGCAGCTCCAAGTGGCAGTTTAAAAAGTTTCTGTTTCTGTCATTTCTAATGTTTTACGTGGAAGAATATATGGAGTGGAGAAGGACATTTCAGAGGCAATGTAATTCACAGGTTCACAGGTTATTCTGAGTTGGAAAGGACCCATAGGATCATCTAGTCCAACTCCCAAGTGAATGCCCACCCAGGGATTGAACCCACAAGCGTGGAACCATGGGCACCACGCTCCTTCCATCCATCCAAAGTTCTTAGGTAAAAGTTACAAGAAACTGCAAAAGAAAACCTAGGACAGTGGAATGAGGCCATATGCATTTTGATTTTTAGTTTATGTCTTCTTATCAGTCTGGATATCCCATCAAAGGAATCAAACCCCAGTGTGGAAGCTCATCCTGCATTCATTGTCGAGTTTGAAGGTAAAAATACTTCTGACAGAGCTCTTCCTCATATTTTAATTAATAATAGAAGATGACAGTTCATATGAGTGATTTTCAATATACAAATAAAAAATGATGGCAATTCAGTCACTGAAAACACCTGGGGAAATAATTTGCTGCAAACTCTGTGTGTCAGGTGGCTCCCAACTTTTATGTAGATGAAACAACATAAGGAAAAATAAATAACATTATCATTTTAACTTATTTCTTCTGCTTTATCGAGTTTTATGCACTGAAAACAGACGTATTCTTCATTTCAGATGCATTTCATCAGAAAGCAATGGTGAACTAGAGTCTAATAAGATTATGCTACTCTAGGAGAGAAAATAAATAGGATGTTCCTGTTAGTTTCTATCTTTTGCCACTTTACTGTTGCAGTAGGGAGATATAATTTGGAGTAGAGCTCTGACAACAGTCAATACCAAACTGTAACTTTCTGATCTCGAAATGGCACTTTTTATGTGCCACTTTTAAAATATTAGAATCTTTAGCCTGATTTAGACATTGTGGTGTAATGTGGGATAAATGTTTCATAAGTAATAGCCACTATATACTGAAGCTATGTGTGGTAGAACACTCCTTTTCTTATGACTTCTGGGAAGAATTAGGTCTTCAAGTCTGAAAAACAAAAGGAGCAGAAATATTACGGGCAAGCTACAGTAGAAATACTGTAAAGCTCTTTAATGAAAACTTTTTCATTACTTGCCAAAGTCTTCACAATTAGACACAGGCTTAATATTAAAAGATACTTCCTTTTTAATATTCTGGAATAAGTTAAGATCATCATCCCTGCTACATTTTTTTTACTCTAATTGAATGCAGAACAAAAATCTTCATCAGTCCTGTTGACACTTCTACTAAATCATTTTCTGGCTTTGAATGTGCTCTGCCATATAATTCAGAATATTAATGATGATTTTTATAGTCTTGGATAGTCTGAGATTTGAATTTCTAAGAGCTTATTGTCATTCTTCTTGCTATCTGTTACTAAGCCGGAAGGTTTGGATTAAGATGCACTTAAATACTTGTGTAGCTTTAATATGTTGATAATTCACTCTAGAATTATCTCTTAATGATTACTTATCTAGTATAGTCACACACCCACACACACACATATATGTATAAATATGTGTACTACATTTATCTGTGCTATTCAATTAAAAGCAACAAAAAAGAAGACATACAAAGACAGGAATACTGAAAATAAACTCAATAAAACCCAGGTTTTGATAGAGTATCTTTCACTTGGAAGGGCAATATAAACTGTTAGTTTAAGAACTCCTGTTCTGCTGTAAGCTCTCCGCATTTAGATACTTTGTTGGCACAGTCACACTGTCAACCCATTCCTTTGCTAGACAGGCTTTCTTAGATCTGGAATCTGACAACTGGCTATCTTATGTGTTAATAAGCAACTCTAACTCTATTTAAATCAATAGATTCATTTACCCACATCTTGTCTCCCAAAATTCATCGATAAGGGCTTGATTTACAGAGATAGTTTTGTTGCATCATCAGACTTTGAGTACTGCACTACAGCCGTACTACATCTTTCTTAAGTTGAAGAGCCCAGATTTGGTCACAATACTCAAGTTGCAGTCTAACCAGTGTCGAATACAGGAGAAGGATAACTTCCCTTGTCCTGCTGCCCACACTATTCTTGATGCAGGCCAGGATGCCATTGGCCCTCTTAGCTGCCTGGACACACTGCTGGCTCATGTTGAGTTTGTTGTCCACTAATACCCCCAAGCCCACCTCCACCTGCTCACACTCTAAGCATTAGGGTTCTGCTTGGGGTTGTTATAACCTGTCGTGGTTTGACCCTGGCTGGATGCCAGAGACCCACCCCACCTTCTCCTGAAGGAGAAAACTAAAAAAACAAACTGGAAAATAAAACTGGAAAATAAAATAAAACTGGTCACAAGCAAAAGAAGCAAGACAAAACTATAAATAAAGAACATAAAGGGTTTATTTTCTAACTAACAAGCTCAGAACTGCAAGGGAAGCATCATTTAGAAGGCAACCTTTCTCCCCCCACCCCTCCTTCTCTTACAATAGATGTAANAAAGTACACAGATCCTATCACAATGCACAAAAAGTCTGTCCAAGGATCTCTGCCGAGCTCTCAGCTAGCTCCAGGCTTCTGTTTCGGGGCTCCAAAACCATCAGCAGTTTGTCCAGTTTTTACCTCTCCATCTTCAGTCGTGGCCTAGATGGACTCTGCAGTACTGGTTCTCGGTCTCTCTGGTCCATAGGTTTTCACTATGGTCGGTCCAATTCACAAGCAGCAGCGGGATGCCTGGAAGAACATCTCTATCCCTTCTCTCGTGGGCCTGGGGGCCTTCAAATCTCTCAGCCTCCCAACGCAGGTTCTGAGCTGGCACGCTACATCTTACTACTGAACTTTTTTTTCTTCTCTCCCAAGTATGTTATTCGGCAGAGACACCTTTATCTCTATAACCTTGGAGGCCATGGCAGCACGGAGAGCTCAGGCAAGAACTGAGCTGTTAACCCCCTCGCTGCCAGAACAGCAGAAAACCCCCTAAACCATAACATAACCAAAGTGCAGAACCCAACATCTGGACTTATTAAAACTCATCCTATTGGAATCTGCCCATCTTTCCAATCTGTCCAACTCCCTCTGCAGGGTCCTCCTACCCTCTAACACATGCTCCAAGCTTGGTGTCATCTGCAAGTTTACTCATGATGGACTCAATCCCATCATCAATATCATCAATAAAGATATCAAACAGGACCGGACCCAAGGCCAACCCCTGGGGGACGCAACTAGTAAGTGGCCGCCAACTGGAAATGACACCGCAAACTAGCACTCTCTGGGCTAGACCAGGGAGATGGTGTGACAATACTGGTACATGGTGACTCCGAAACACTGGCAGGGCTTTGATAGTTAGCTCACAGCTGCCCTGGCAGTGAGCACAGAGCCTGTACACAACAGAGGAGGATATTTGGTGCTTGGGATTGGAGATATTTTACCGTGGGAACTAGCAGGAGATTCTGAGAATGAAGATGATGCTGTCAACGAGTGCAAGAATGGACACTGTGAGGGTGCTTAAGCTGGAATGATGCAGAAGCTGAAGCTCGGTAGAATGGTGGTACAGAAAAGAGTTGGTTTCCATAGAAAGCGTGGTGCATATAAAAAAAACCAGAAAATATTAGTACTGGCTTCTCAGTTGAAAAATTCAACAAAAGGAAGAGCAAGCCATTATTCACTGCCAAGAGGAGTCTTATGAGCACCANTCCCAGGTCCCTTTCCACCTGATCATCCTGCAGCCACTCCAACCCCAGCCTATAGTTCTGCATGGGGTTATTGTAACCGAAGTGTAGGACCCGACACTTAGACTGGTTGAACCCCATGCCATTGGATTCAGCCCATCTATCCAGTCTGTCAAGGTCTCTCTGCAAAGCCCTCCTACCTTCCTCCAGATCTACATTTATCCCCCATTTGAATGACTCAGTGTGTCTCTGCCCAGGAAGGGAGCAATAGCAACATTTGCCTGTGATCAGTGGAGTGGATTTAGGGAGCTATGATTCCTGTTTCTGCTGTTGGGATGTGCCTCAATGACAGCTTTTTGTCCTATTCATTTTTACAGTGCTTAATACAATTCAGAATAAGAAGAGTTTTGCTGCTCACAGCAGTTGAAACTATTCCACTGCACGTGGATTACTCACCAGATTTTACTCACTTTTTCCCCTTATTTCTACAAAGATATTGGAATTATCTTAGCCTTAGTGTCCATATGAAGCAACTTCCCTTTTCAAACTGTTCTGAGAATAGCCAGAACTGGTCTAATAAGATTCTAGAATCCTGTGTTAGGATCATACCAACAGCTACATGTGCTGTAATATTTTTTCAAATTTGCATCTGTGCATTTCAAGGATTAAGTCTGCTGCTATATGTAACTATACTCTCATGGAATAGAGAGCTGCTTGAGCAAGCAAACACCTCATTAATGGAGCATCCACATTTCTGTGAGAAGCTGGATGAAGTGTGCTTTACTTGTAACAGAAGCTTGAGTGATGCTGACTGGCCTATATTTTTAATAAAAAACAGCAAAAAGACTAACTTACTAATGCTGACTGGCCTATATTTTTAATAAAAAATGGCAAAAATACTAACTTACTAATTTTTCTAAGGGCTACATAAACTTAATTAAAAATGTTCAGTCCCACAAGGACACAAAACTGTAGCTGGAAACTGCTATTTAAATATTCATTTCTACCCCTAAGTAAAGGAAGAAGGAAACCATTGAATGTTGTCAAAGCTTTCACATCTATTGAAAAGATGATGGCAAAATTATTAATTACTGGTCTGTGGTTGTTTCACTATATCCTGCAAAGACAAATTCAGTTTCACAGTAGAATTAAATTTATACTCAATTAATGTGAGTGCAATGTGTGAAGCAGTAAATGTGCTATACTGTGAAGCTGTGTTACTTTTAAATTACATGTAATATAAAATATATTCAATATAAGAAAGGAAGATATTGTCACTTTAATTACGGTAAGAGTTGTTTTTCCTTCTGCGTTATAGAAACATTGATATGTAAAAATGATTATCCATAAATTACTTAATTTTTTCTTCATTTAAATTATTTTTCACAGGTGTTAAAATATCTCTGCCTAGTTTTCCTTTTTTTTTTTCTATTTCTTTTTCTGATGCAGACTGAACTGAGAAACTGGAAACAAAGTGACTTTCTACTCCATTTCTATTATTTGTCAACAACAAGCCCTTTTTCTGGTGATATTAAAAAATAATACAGAAAAGCATACTGAATGCTGCCAGGCAAAATTGAGTATCAGCTGCCAGATTTATGTCTTGTACTAATTAGCAATCATATTGTGTAATTCAGATGCTAGAGTTGAAAATGCAGGTAGCAATAATCTTGGTCTTGGTTTAATAGTTCTATTACTGCGTTCTCAACATTTAATAGAACTCACTATTAAATCATTTCCTATTATCACCCTATTTTCTCTCTTCTTTCTTTTCCTTCCAGGATATTTACTCTTTCTGTAAGGACAAGAGTAAAAGTTAAGAGGTCTCTCCATTTCTCTTTCTGGAAAAATCCCAAGGCATTTTGAATCATGTTTTAGCTCAGGAGGTCAGTCTCTGAATTCTTAGTTCAAATTTGACCTCAGGCTTAATGGAGCTCACAAAACTGTGGGGAAAATGGCCATAGGAGGTAAACAGTTTTTAATGATATTGTTCACAGCGCTGGTACCATTAAGGACACCACCCTTAGATTGCACTAATGCCAGTGGTTTTGTTAAATACTACATTTTGCATAGGTCATGCCATCCAAATGAGGTGTGCAAGGAATTTTCTTGGTCAACATTTTACTGTTATATGTCAAAACCTAGAAGTCAGATCTACAGTCTGATTTTTTTTATTTGCTTTAGTTATTTTTTCCCTTGAAGCTGGCATTTTATTCACAACACCTCGGAGGTACAGAGAACCTTTCTACATAATTAAAGTTTCTTTTATTATTATTATTTTCTTCTTCATCATCTTCTTCACCATCTTCATCGATTATGATTTGCAGATGTTAGATATCTCTTCTGTAAAAAAATGTCCTTGAAGACATCTTCTTTTCCTATCATTACATGTATTGGCTTTGGGGTTTTTGGACCAGATTTAGAAATGCTCAGATAGTCTTCAAGATGTGCATAATAGCGACATCTCAAAATTTGTTGAAATCATTTATTGACCTTGTCTTTTGTGTTTCTGGTCCAGCGGATAGCTGAATTAAAAGTGCAGGATTCCACACACTTGCATTAGAACACAATTGAAACAACTGTGCGTATTTTTAGAGGGCTTTTTTTTTTTTTTTTTAAGTAAGCTACCTTCTTCCAAGTGGATTCTTTCCTTCCGTGGAGACCATTAAGTTTTGTTTTTGGAGATGGTCCTACCAAGGAGCAGGCTACACCCTCACCTGAGCAATGCCAGGGCACAGGTGTAAATCTGAGAACTGGACTCTCTGTAGGTGTCTGGTCTAATTTTGGCTTAGGCCAGACAGCGCTTTAACTAATATTTCTATGACAAGGTCAGGAGTTCAAAGAGGTCAGGTAAGTTTCCATTCTTTTATTTAAATGCTGGTACTTCCTTTCAGAGGTGAAATACCTTTTTAGTAGGCCACAGTTCCAAGCATCCTCTAGTTTGTCATTATAACTGTAACACTTTTCATATCGGAAACAAAAAAATCTGGTAAAGTCTTTTTCCTGCCCTTTCAGGTGTGGAAACTGGTTACTGGTTTGTTTGCAATTTGTTAATAACAACAGTATATCATAAAATGATGTGCTCCAAAATGGCCCCAGTCTACCAACCATCCTCTGAAAACAATAGTTGTCTATTTTCTGCTCCTGTGTGTTTAAAGGAAGGGTGAGTTGTTCTCAAGCACCCTGGATAAGCCTAAAACACCTACTCTCTGAGTATCTCTGCTCAAGCCCAAAGTGTAGGTACTTTGTTGTTTTGTAAATTGGAGCATGAATCAGAATACATCTTCCATTACCTGACTCTTATTAAAGCAGCAAAGGCATATGGCACAGTCAGAGCAAAGAGCTTTCAATGGAATAATATTATGGATAATGAAGACAATTAAAGGTGTGCATGGATGTGCTGAAATCTTGATCTCTTAACAAATTATCTCTGTTTATACAACTGAAAAATTCCTAGATTCCTTTTTGTTTTCCCCTCCTGCACTCAACAGTGAATTCACAACGTCAATGTTCAATTTGAAAATAGAAGAATGATTAGTGCTACTAGCAACAAGAGTAATGAGAACAAGTTCTTGAATACAGCAGAGGTTTTTGTGTGCAACTCCTTTGATAAACAGCCATAAAACACGGCTCTTAGTGCTGTGGCAACTATTTGAAAGAAAAAGTTCCCCTGCTGAATTTCTCTTTTGGCTTTAAGTGTAACACTAACCTTGCATATTCAGCAGAATTCGCCTTCCAAAGCCACAGCCATGCTTTCTGCTTCCAGAAAATAATGCACCAAAGTGTTCTCATGGACTTGGCAATCAATTAGAAGAACTCATTCGCAGGGAATACTTTTATATAAAAGCTGCCAACTTATTCCTTTGCTGCTTCGAGGGTGTTTCATTCATTGCACACTGTTTCAGACAGTATTGCAGGTTGCATTTTCCTGGTTTTCAGTGGATCTACTTTTTTTATATCCTTCACGTGCTTGTGGCACTCAAGCAAAATGCCATTGGAAAAGAGTACTTTTTCAAATAAGAACTTGGGTCGTTAAATTTTGCAGAGAATTCCACACCACAGAACTTCAGCATAATGAGAACCACTTGAATGCAGACATCAGGTGGTAATATTCATAGCTAGAGATGGACAGCAAATTAGGCCTGCTGTGTTACATGCATTGTCCTGCTCGTGTGAGGCATATTAACTGAATTCAACTCTGCAGTCAATAGATTTCTTTCCTCCTCTTAAATGAATAACTCACTGGTGGTCAACAAAGGCAGCAGGAAGCAGAAGGGCAAATGGAGAAAGAATCTAATAATTATGCAAAATACATTTTGAATACTTGTTATCTATGATCGTTTGGTCATTATGAATTTTAGAACTCAACAGTGAATTTTGTAGTAAAAAAAAGTTCAGAGTTATACTTAAAAGATATAGATATTGATTATGATAAGGACTATTCAGTTATAACGTTACACTCAGAAATTATGTCAAGTTGTACTTTTGTACTTTTGAGGTTGGTTTGCCCATATAAAAGTTCTTCTAAACCAGATTTCCTCTTTCTTCAGTGCACTTTTCTCTTTCTATCAATATATACCAAGACCCACAACCTGCCTTCCTTCACAGATGAGATTCAGTAACTGATAGATGCTTTAACCAATATTCAGAAATTTATAATTTCATTGATTTCACTTATTAGGTTCCTTTTCAGCGAACAAATTAATACAAATAATATTCAGGCCTAGATACCTATACTATAAAACTAGATTCTAAGGTGTTGTAATTTGCTTAACATACTCAGAATGATAAATATTCTTCTTAAAATAAAATCCTGCTGCAGGCATACTTTTTAAGAGACATATTTTCCACTTATTGAATTCTGGGATGTTTAGAGTCACAGATAAAAACCCAAGATGTTTATTAATCTGATTTCTTTCATGAGTGTTATTTTATAGGACATAATTTTTTAAATAGTAAGGGTCCTTTTACCAGTCAGTTCACAGAATATTATAGAACATATATAGAGATAGTTGTCTCAGATTTAGGGAGAAGGGAAAACATAACCACATGTTGATTGGTCAATTTAGTGTAGAAATTGAGTAGAACCCGAATGTCATTCAACAGAAATTGCATAACATTTTTGATTGGTGAGGTAAATGCCACCGAATTAAGGATATTATTCCTCAGGTAATATGAAATGTATTTTGTTAGCATGTCTTTAGGGATGTCAGCTTATTCATGGCACAGTCATTTGGATGGTCACCTTGGTTCCTGAAGACTTTTGAGCTCTCCTATACAGAAGTAGATACGCTGCAATTCAAAATCCACTGGGAACTTTTCTGGGTTCAGGGCTGTGGAAACAGAATTCCATCAGCGAGTGAAGGAGGGTGATTCAATATGTGCTTTTAAAAAATAAGGTTTTGCTAGCCTCTTTTTCATCTTGCCTTCATCTCTTCTGAAATGTAGACACCTTAATCTGAAATCTCGTATTAATATAAACTTACTTCATAAATATACCTGAAATTCAGACATGTCAAGGGAATGTATTACTTCAACTCTCACAGTATGAACTGTAAATACTATGGAATTTAAGCTTATGAAACACAACATTACACAAAGACTATTAATATTGACCTTAAATCTTATTGTTTGTTTCAGCTTTCTTAAGGTATGACTTTGAGGTTCTTGTTGCTCAGGTGATTTAACTAAAATTGTGGAAATAAATATGAGATACGACTGCTATTTCCAGTTTAGCATGGCAGTGTCCTTTTTCTTTCAAAGCCAAGGTATAATTGTTTGTCTTCAATTCTGTTGAGGTGCTAGAGACAATTATAATGGATGAAAAACACATGTATGTGCCCAGTCTGTCTTCAAAAGTGATTGTAGTGGGGCCCTCAAGATGACGACATGCTGAGATAATTTGCTGTGTACTAAGTCTCAGTGGCTTCAGAGCAGGGCAAAGCACCTGATGGCAGGATTTAAAATGTTAGAATTACTAACAGTAATTATATGACTGAGCTAATTATATTATCAGCTCGATGTGAGCAGTTTTTTCTTTCCATAACAGGAAAACTAAGTTGAGACTAAATCCCATCTGTGTTCACAACACTATGCACTTCCTCCAAGATGATTACTTCCTGCTGAGAATGATGACTTACTTCAAAGTGTTGAGAAATTAAATAAGTTAGGTACATCCCAGACTCGGAAATGAGCTGATTTTACATCACATCCAAATTAGACAGGTTTTCTAGGTCAGTGACTGGACTCAATGATCTTAGAGGTCTTTTCCAACCTAAACAATTCTATGATTTTTTAAAAATGTGTTGTTTTTCTAAGGTGAAACTAAAAAGTATTCAACTGCCCTTCTTATTTTTACATCATCCAGATTGTTGCCGCACCAGAACATCCTAAACCTAAATACTAGCATCTCTCAAGTGCACATAATGAAAAGACAATTTCTACTGTGGCTTATAATTTAAACAATTAACATTGACAAGGGAAGTACTACCCCACTTCCTTCCTACCCATTTTGTTAGTGATGGATTAAAACAGAGGAAATATGTCTAGACCAAAAACAGCAATCCACTTCTATCAGCATGATGTCTACACAGATATATTAGCCTAGGAGTGCCACACAAATCTCAATAAATTTCTTGTGGGCACTTGCACTATCAGGTCTGTGCTGTATGCACGTACCAGCAGATTAAGCAGCACCCGCTGTCAGAGCAATCCTCAACTCTTTCTGCCTTAGGTCAAGTTACCCAAACAATTCATAGGCACAGAGACAGAAAATAAGTTCTCACACTATTTCACCACTCTAGGCATATTTGCAGAAGCCTGGTTAACAATATACTGAGCACGCATGAGAATAAAATTGGAAGGATTTTCTAATTTTGGGAATACTCCTTTAGCCATAAAACTGGACAAACCAATTTTCTTCCCTCTGGCTGTTATCTTTTCATGTCATCTGTCAAAAAAGGACAGTATTGCTTGAATCCCAACAATCACAGGCATTGCTGTAGTTGCAAATTCTTTCCTGTTAGGTTATGAAAACTGTCATTTCAGAAGTGCTTTGAAGAGACTCATGTTATTAAGGTATGTACAGAAAATAACCCCACCAGCAGCGGTATTGTCAGGGCTTGACACTGGATGTGAAACCAAAAGGGGTCAGGAAGTCAGAACTCAATTCACGGGGCTATAAGTAAATTCATTTCAACCACTTTGACAGAATGTGGTGGGTCTAGAGATAGATCTGTTCCTGAAAACTTTTCAACCTGTGCATTTTAATGCCTCATAGATGCAGTCAGACTCACTGGAGAGGAAAGTTTTACCTTTCTCATGAAGTGAATCACAGAGGGCCTTGTCATCAAGGGCTAGCAAATAACACAAGAGTTATTGAAAGTCTTGATATTTTTCTTTTTCTTCTAACTGACCCAAATCCTGCCTAAAGTAGTTAAGAATTACAGCCTTTCATCTCTGCCTGAAGGCTTGTCCACGATAATTCTTAGATATATGAAAGCTCTCTTCTCTCTAGTTTCATCCAAAAATATGCTTGCAACTAACCTGCTTTAGTAACCCCTTTTGATAAGGAAAGATTTATTTATTTTGTCACAAAGAAAGAAGTCTTTAAAAGGTAGTCATACATTCCCGAGGAGATCTACATAAATCTGTAAGAATACTAAATGAAACAGCAAACTCAGAGACTTTGGTTTACCCTTTTAAAAGTGAAATTAAAGTAAATCGATGGGAACAGGCTTCCAACTGAAGTCAAGACCTCTGTTTTTCACAGTGGAAATCTCTTTAGCTGGTAGAAGTCATTGCCATAATACGTTAGTTTTATGTATTATAGTTCAAGAGCTTGGTAAGCTGTAAAACAATTAACCATTTGCATGGATAATGGGAACACCCACTGTTATAGTAGGTAGAAAATAATGATTTTGCTCAGAATGGCAATAAATCATGTTTTTATACAGAAACATATTATTAGCTGTCAAGCAGTAAGAAACAATTTCCGTATGGACCGGTGATTTTAAAAGAAATGTTCATATAACTAGGATTTTTGGCTGCTGGTAAATTAAAAAAACCTTAAAAAACCCCAACAGAACCCCCAAGTATATCTGCAAGGACTCAGAGAAAACAATTAAATGATTGGTGACATGAAAAGAATATGTGGGGTATATCAAACAGAACCTCTGGGCTGAGTTGAAATGTTTAAAATTAAATGGATTTCTTGAGAATATTTAAATTTTTTTTTTTAAAATATAAACAAACATCAGCTTTTAAAGACTGTCTCTGAGACTGACTGCTATGGATGCCTCAAGGGCTGGTTGCTGGGTTCCTTCCTGAGTCCAAGCCTGGTTGTTGTCACGTGTGTCCCTCCAATGACACACAGGATCTCCAGGGCTGATACACCTTCAGAACAACTCAGGAGGAAGTTGAGGAGTAAGTCCTGACTACCTGCAGAACCTACTTGTACACAGCAGGTTATGATCTATGTAATTTCCAATGTAACACCTTAAATAAATCAGTGGGACATAGCCTAATTATCCTTATTCATCTCCATCCTTTGTAGAGCTTAGATAGGGTTACTGCACCAAGTTATAAAAAGAGATATCAAATTTGCAGATATCTACAATGTTATTACATGGCAATGAATTAACACATTCCTTTTATAATGTCAGATATCTGTTGTCCTCACTGCTAAGTAACCATTACTTACTCCGGCACTAGTATAGTTTTGCTTTAATAAGGTATTTTCAACTTCCATCACGCATTTGCCACAGTTTTGTCTGAATGACAAGGCGACAGGGTATAACATTATTTAAATGAAATTATAGGATCTCCTAATATGGGTCTGTAGTGTTTTGACTCTGGCTGGATGATCAGTACCCACTAAAGCTGTTCTCTCACTCCCCTCTGTAAAACGGGCAGATGAGAAAAAATATAATGAAGGGTTTCATGATTTAAGGACCATGAGAGATCCCTTACTGATCACCTTCACAGGCGAAACAGATTCCAAGTGTGGATATAAATTGAATTTACTATTAACAGGATTGGAGATTAAAAATGAGAAGCAAAATAAATCTTAAAGAGACCCTCCCCCCCACAGCTGTTTTTACTGCTGCTGTTCAGAGACAGGATCCTTCCCTTGCTTCCCATGGTGTCCCTCCAATGGGAGACAAATCTTTATGAACTTCTCCATCATGAGCCTCCTCCACAGGAGACAGCCCTCCATGAACTTTTCCAGTGTGAGTTCATCCCACGGACAACAGTCCTTCAGACACTGCTGCCACATGGGTCACTTCTCCCCAGGGTCAGTCNAAACGGGCAGATGAGAAAAAATATAATGAAGGGTTTAATGATTTAAGGACCATGAGAGATCCCTTACTGATCACCTTCACAGGCGAAACAGATTCCAAGTGTGGATATAAATTGAATTTACTATTAACAGGATTGGAGATTAAAAATGAGAAGCAAAATAAATCTTAAAGAGACCCTCCCCCCCACAGCTGTTTTTACTGCTGCTGTTCAGAGACAGGATCCTTCCCTTGCTTCCCATGGTGTCCCTCCAATGGGAGACAAATCTTTATGAACTTCTCCATCATGAGCCTCCTCCACAGGAGACAGCCCTCCATGAACTTTTCCAGTGTGAGTTCATCCCACGGACAACAGTCCTTCAGACACTGCTGCCACATGGGTCACTTCTCCCCAGGGTCAGTCCTTCAGGCACAGGCCAATCCACCGTGGGTCCCCCACAGGTCACAAGTCCTGACAGGAAATCCTGCTCCAGTGTGGGCTCCTCTCCCCACGGGTCAGCAGGTCCCTGCCAGGACCCTGCTCCAACATGGGCCTCCCATGGGGTCACAGCCTCCTTCCAACATCCACCTGCTCCGGCCTGGGCTCCTCCAGGGGCTGCAGGTGGATCTCTGCTCCACCATGGACCTCCCTGGGCTGCAGGGGCACAGCTGCTCCACCATGGCCTTCACCACGGGCTGCAGGGGAACCTCAGCTCCAGCACCTGGAGCACCTCCTGCCCCTCCTTCTGCACTGACCTTGGGGTCTGCAGTGCTGTTCACATGTTCTCATTCTGCTCTGGCTCCCATCTCCATCTAACCCTTAATTATTTTTTTTCCCCTCTCCTTTTAAATGTGTTATCACAGCGGTGTTACTGTCACTCCTGACCACCCCTGGCCTTGGCCAGTGGTAGGTCTGTTCTGGAATCGGCTGGAATTGGCTCTGCTGGACATGGGGGAAACTTTCAGCAGCTTCTCAAAGGAACCTACTCTAAAGCCCTAAAAAACCTGGCCACAGAAAACCCAATGTATGGCCACAGAAAAATAAGTGAGTGTTTTGCAATCAGTTCAGCTGATACAATTTTGGAGATTACATTCTTCCTGACTGTAGTCTGCTTGGTCACCTGTAACCAGTGTTTACCAATAGAAGGTTGGTTCCTGATTCATTATTTTTCTGTACTTCCCCTGGAAGAGCTGAGTACAACCTCAGAACAGGGTTTAGGCATATGAGTACGATAATTACCTCTAAGACCTCAGAGCTCAGTAAGGAATGCCATCATGTTGTTGCTAAAGATTAGGGACTAAAACCAGCCTAAAAATATTAAATATATAAATGTTAAATAACTTCTTCCCGGCTGCTTTATCTTCTTTTCTTTGATTTCAATCATCTCAGAAGCTGTATGATGCAAGAGAAAGGAAATTTATTTAATTCTCCATAGGAACACAAACCTGCAAAAGAGCAGGTTGGCTTTTCTGGCATCTCTCTGAACCTTCTCCAGTTTGACAATCACATTTAATCATAGCCATCAAATAAATTAAATGTTATTGAGTTTATTAATATTAGTATTAAGATTATTTGAATATCAGGCAAAGAAAATTCTACATTGTTTGCTCTAACATATTTTTGTAGAAAGTATATTGGACTACAAAAGTATGAGAAATTTATATATCTATCTATTATCAGATTGTTCCTCAAGATGCAGCTCAATTTTGTTTAAAAAGGTAAACAAACCAAGCTCATTAGCATTTTGATGAAATTAAGAGGAAAGGTCTAAGAACCTGATTGTATTCTGATGCAAAATAGCAGTACCAAAGGAACAAAAAAGTGTTAGAAGAAAAATTAAAATAGATTCAGAAATTCAAAAGTCGCACTGGAAAAGATTTGTGCTTTATTATGCGTGATGTAGCAAATATCTTCTTGCTAAACCGTTTCATAATTGGGTTTTAATCTTGGAGGTAGAATGTTTTTTAAAAACACTAAATCCCCCCCGAAACAAACAAAAAACCCCAAAGCAAACAGAAAAATATCCCCAAATCTCAGCAGTTATTAAGTATCTCAGTTTTGAAATAAAATGCTTACAAATTTTTATAAATTTTTAAGATTGAAATTCCAGCACAGCAATGGTTATATGTATAGTCCAAATCAAACACTTAGGAATTCACATTGTAAGAAATGTTTAAATTTCATTATATTCACAGGTAAACAATAGTGTGCAAGGGCTTGAGTCAAATTTTAAAGACTGTTTATTTTCATAGCTGAACTGAAAAGGGAGACAAAATCTTATGGGCCATCCACGTTTCTTTTTAGCCATTTTGCTAGAATTATCTTTTTTTTCCAAACAAAAGAAATGAGGAAAGTTCTATGTATGAATGACTATTTCACAACTTGGAAATTCATGGTTTCTTTTGCCAAAAAGACAATTTTCAGTCCATTGCTTGAGAAATCATACCTCACTTGCTTATGTTTGTTGCTTGAGTTGGCTTGTTTCGCATTTCCAAACACTATTCCTTCTTCTAACTCAGCTTACATTCAATATTAACTTCAGGCAACCCAAAGATACATTCGTTTTAGAAAATGGACATTGTAAAATGTTTGTTCTGGCGCAATGCTGAGCCCTCAGGGTTCAAACAGAGCTGAAGACAGTGCAAGAAATACAGACAACATTAGTAAGTCGCTCTGCTGTGTTAGTGAAACCCCCAAATATATGAGGGGAGATCTATTCTAAATGATCTGACTGACCTGATATAATTTAAGTCTAACTTTATTCTCATTACAGGCAACAGAAACTTTGTAATCAACTCTTTTTTTTCAAAGTAGTATTTTAGAAATTCCCTTTTTATAATGAAAATGTAAATGTGTATGCCAGCTGATTTACCTTAGCTGACATAAAGGTGTGGCACAGGAGAGAGCTGAGCTTCTCAAATATTTGGCTTCAGACTCAGAACATTCTTTTTTCTCCTTCACTAAACCATGTTGTTTTGGCTCTTAAATGGCAGCTAAAGAACACTGGCAGTCTGGGCAATCTGAAGTTCTGATTTATTTCAGCCTGTTCCCTTTAACTGTGCCCAGAAATACTTTTCAAAACATTGCATTCTCCTTCTAACCTTTTTTTTTTTTTTTTTTTTTTTAATCTTTTAAGCCAAGACTGCCAGTTTTCATATTCAAAGAAATCCGACCTAAGTGAAGATTTTTATGCTGATATCACAAACTTTTCTGCCCTGCGGTAATTTTAAACACAGCTACCAAAACAATTTGGACACAGCTCGCTTAGGTTCCCCAAGAAAAAAAATAATTTGCAAGATTTAGTTGGTTCAAAATTCCTATGTACCAAATAATATTTACAATAAGAATAGAAAAAAATAAAGAACACTCTTTCAGAATACCAGAAGTAAAATCCATAGATTGAAATAAAAAGAAGAAAAAATAGCTTCTGAAGGTGTGTAATGAAATGTTACAAATAGGGAATTGCAACGGAAAGCTAACGGATATAAATCTAGTAGGAATCAATTCTCCTTTCCAGTCATATTCAACCTTAATAAGAGAACTTTAATAGGCTCATACCTTTCTGCCAATTTCAGAAAAGACTGCTACTGATCAATAGCATTTATTTTAAAGAAGAGAGCAAAGCTAGGGGGAAATGCTGGTAACTAGAAACACATTTTTTCTCAGAAGACAGCGGAATAATGGTAGAAAGCTGTGTGAAACACAGAGGCAATATACCAGATAATCATCAGTCCTGTCCATCACTCACAAAGCTTTAATTTCCAATTATTTCCTTTTTTGTTTATTTTTCTTATTTAATGCCTCAAAGAACACAGATTTGCTCCTACTGTTTGGAACAGTGTATTTTCTTGATTTTAGGATAGTAAAGATCCTAGAGAATTTGCCTCAGGGAAGAAATTCCCAGTAGTACCTGAGATGTAGAGGCAGGATCCTGGACATAGTATGCTACAGAGCAAATACTCTACTAGGAAAAGCCTTTTTGTCTCAAATCCAGGCAACAGACTGAGACCCTGCAAGTCCTGCTTTCATACTTGGCTTTCAGAAGTGACCTAATGTTGCTTCTGATTCTGCTGCTCCAGTCTTCCATATTTCTGTTTACATGGAAGCCCCATGCCTTTAAAACAGTTTTTCTTGAAATTTTTTTTGAAAGGTTTCCTATAAAGCATTCATTATTGTTATTTATTTCTCAGATCGTGTTTCAAAAATTTTGTAGTCTAAATAAAGCAATAATTTCATAAGCTGTATTTGTTACTCTCCAGTCAATTCCCACAACTTTGAGTTTTCTTTTTTTCATCATCCAATATTTCCTTTTGTTTCTCTTCCCAGAACAAAATTGCACCATTACTGGTTATTAGCTCATTGGATTCACAGCTGTACGTGTAAATAAAAGAGGGCAGGGAGTGTTCCCTGGCAGAGAGGTTACTGTCATTAAAATCCTTTACCTCCAGAACAGGGTGGTCTTACCCAGGTCTCCTTATTAAGTGTGATTACTGGGAGAGTGCTACTTGAGACCAGGCCAAAATGAGGTAAAGACCTACATGGATGATCGGATTCTGGGGCCAAGGCCTGGACACTCTTCGGATTAGAGCCTCCTGTTTACGTCCGAATGTTGGTAGGGTTTGAATTTTGAGGCTGGCATTGGTTTCTGGATTAGGGGTTTTGTGGTTGATGGATTTTAGTGGTTGGTGTTTTGGTTTTTTGGAGGGGTTTTTGTGCGATTTGTTTGGGGGCAGAGTTGTGATTTTTGCTTTGGTTTGATTTTCATTTTGGTTTTTGTATGTGCGTGTGTGTGTGTGTGTTAACGATAATTTATTTCCTTTTTTTAATTAATGTTTTTAGGAAATGTGGAAATGAAGGCTGCGCAGTGAGTCTCCCAAGTGTTTTTGACAGTTGACTTGTTTCTTCCTAACTCCCTTCAACTCAGAATATTCTGAGTTGGATGGGACCCTCAAGGATCATCAAGTCCAACTCTTAAATGACACCACTGTCTCCCCAGCAGGGAATTGAACCTCCAGTCTTCTGTGTGAGAGGCAGGGACGCTCACCACTGTACTAAAGTGGATTTCATATCCTTCTTTTGTATTTGCTATAACAGTCAAGGTGTTCTGGCTTGTTTGTCTGACTAAGACCTATAAAAAACCCAAACCAACCAACTAAAAAAAATCCAAACCAAAAGAAAAAAAATGTTTGCTATACCCATTAAAAGATTGATCAGAAATTATGGTTGGTTAAGAGCAGGAGCCTGTCACTACTTTCTGTCTTTCCTGGGAAATAGATGGTGCTGCCACCTCTTCTGATTCAAAGATTATAGCTAAAGAAGACAGAAAGCACAGACCAAAACACAGCTTATAAATTCCTTAAATTGGGATGGTAGTAGTGTCCAGGTCTAGGATTCGTCATGGGATTTTCTGTTTTCTGTTCCACTACACCACATTGCTCAATGCCCCATCCAGCTTGGCTTTGAACAATGACAAGGATAGGGCATCCACAGATTCTCTGCAGCTTCTGTGGGCAACTTGAGTTTGCCAGTGTGAGCTGAAGATGTTAATGTTTCCCCTGAACTGGAACTAGCTCACATCTTGGCTACCTGAGAGGCAAAGGAACTCAGATTTGCCTTCACTCATTTATGTTGTTATACATCTTTAAGTACTTAACCTCAGGATGCCCCCCACCAGTATCTGGCTCCATGCAGTCAAAGTTAATGGCATGTTCATCCAAAATAATATTTGGAACTGCCTTGGATTAAAAACCTGCAAAATTCTGTTACTTAGTAATGATCAGGCAGAATCTGCTAAAATGCTGAATAAAAGCCACAGGTGAACTAATCCACATTTTGAGGAGCATTGAATATTTGAGTACATCTGATTCATACAATTGTGTGCAGGACGTTCAAAGCTTTCTTGCTTGTAGGTGCCTATTCTTTCTAAGTTGCTCTTTATTTTTTAATTTAAGAATATTTTTTGTGCATGTTGCCTGTACAGTGTTTCCATAGTTGCAGCATGGTGGTTTTGATGACTGTGAAAGAGTGGTTCACCAAAGACCAAGGTGTAGATATTTGTAGATAAAAAACCACAAACAATAACACTAAAAAAACCCCCTTGAATCTAAAAACTAAATTCTGTTGGCTCTGCTAAAAGTGCAATGCGAAGAAGACTGTGTGACTCATAGAGGAAACTGACATGATACAAAATAGCAGTACGATCATTCAGGTATTTTCTTCAAAAATATTGGGATGAGTGTCAGGCAAATACAAACTAAGCTAAAATAAAATGCTTGAATGAATGCTCATGCAAAAATTCCTTGTGGTTTATTTTGAGACAGTAGTATACAGCAGCACCGAAACTATCTTCTCTAAAAATTATCTAACCTTTTTCATCGATTTCATGTCTCAAGAAAGAAACTTTCATAAAGTTTCATAAAGTCTGACATAAACTTCATGAGATTCAGCAAGGACAAAAATGAAGGCCTTTGTGTGGAAAAGAAGAATTCTTTGCAATAGCACAGGCTGGGGACTGAGTGCCTTGTGAGCAACTTTGCTGAAAAACTGGCACAGTAACCTTCACCAGAGCCAGCAGTGCATCCTGAGAGGCCGCAAGGTCATCAGCATCCTGTGCTGTGTGAACAGGAGCACAGTGGGGAGCCTGAGAGAGGAGATTTATTGCTCTTTACTTGACACTCATAACTAAAATATTACATCAAGTTTTGGGGCCTCCAGGAGACACAGACAAACTGAAGTGAGGTCGGCAAATGGCCACCAAGATAGGTAGGGAGCACTGCAAAGGAAGAAGAGACTGATAGAGAAGGTCTTGTTCACCCTGAAAAGGATACATCTTCTTGAGGATTTACAGCTGCTTGCCAATACTTTCAGAGAAGGTGATAGAGGAGGTGAATCCAGGCTGTTCACAATGGTGCATGGTCAAAGACAAGCAAAGGATATAAATTGAAGCAAAAGCTCATACCAGATATGGGTGAAAACCTTTCTCCGCAAGAGGATGGCCAAGCAATGCACTCTTTTTCCACCTTTTTTATTGCTCAGAGACATTGTGGAGTTCTCATCTTTGAGTATCCAAGATCTAATTCATAAAATTCTGAGCAATCTGGTCTGACTATAACATGGATTAAAGACCTCCTTAGGTACTCTGCAACCTAAATGATTCTATAAACATATATATATGAATGCTTTTTAAAATGNAACGTATATATAAGCATGCTTTTTAAAATACTGATTTAGAACACACAGGACCATTTCCCAGTCATCCAAGTGTTCAACTTTTTCTGGTTTATGATTGAAACTCTTTGCTTCCCTTCTTTTTTTTTTTTATTTTGTTTTTTATTAAGTCCTAACATGGAAGACTTCACTGACTGTGTAAAGCAGGACAATTGCTTTATATTGATTCATTTCATGAATCTAAATTAATCCTGAAAATAATTAAATGAAACACAGAAACCAGTGGTATTACAGTAGATTATCATGTAGGTTAGAGCCCTTTTACTCATTTATGCCCTGGTCTAAATACTGTTTTTTCAATTTTTTCAGGTATGACCTGTGTTTAAAGTTACGTATCTGTGTTTATGTTCTTGAAGACATCTCAGCTTATATCAATCATATTGTGCTACATTAAGTAGAAGGACTAAATTATTTGGGAGTTTCAGAAGCAGCTAGACAAAGTAAATTAATCCCATATATTTTTCTACATAAGACTATATTTTCAAAGTAGTCTATTAAGAAACTATGTTACTTGAGATGGCATATGAGCCTGAAGAACACTCTCATGTAAATTTTCCGGGCTTTAGAAAGAATTTCAAAATTCATACAGCATTTGAAAATTATTTGATGTATTCAGATAAGTTTGGAAGAGGCAATAGGTTTATAAAGTATCTAACTGTTCAGAGAAATTTATAAACAGAGATTTCTTCCCCTGAAGGATAACACTTTAATATGAGAGATCTGNCCTTCCTTCCTTCCTTCCTTCCTTCCTTCCTTCCTCCTATTATCATGTTTTTTCATACTTTGTTTTTCTGCAAGTTTCTTGTAATTACTTTGACCTGTCACTCCTACGTCATCACGAATGTTTTCTTGTATATAACAATAACAACATGGCCATGGTTATTCTATCTCTCAGACATATCATCTCTTTTGACTTTCAAATTATTGCATTCATTTAAAAATGTGTCACTTTTGTGAAAATTTCAAGACACTACACTGTGAATACTTCTCAGCACTTAATTTATTTTTTCTTTACTTCCTTCTCTTCTACACAGATTTTTGAGATTTTAATCTCCATAACAAATCACATCATAAGAAGTCCCTGAAATGAGACTGTAAACTTTCCCTAGTCATGTATCAGCTGTACTTGGCCTGCATTCCCATTTTAAAAAGTTTAAATAAGGAAAGCAGCTACACTTCACAGTTATAGACAATTCAGGGTCCTATGATTCCCACAGTCAGGCTTACTCCTTTATCCCATAGTTTTCTAGGGATATGCCCGGATTATCAAAATGGGATAAATAAATATATCAATAGATTATTCTTTCTACAGAACTCTTTTTTTTCAGATCTTTTTACTGCTTACTTTCTTGCATTTTCTTTGCAGACATCTTTCAAGGGAAATAGCAGGATAAACATTGCTTGAGGAGGACTTTGGGTTTCACTGCAACAGGATAAATATTTCAAAAATCTGACATACTGTTTCAAACAGTAATGTGAGAATTAAGTTAAACACTATCAGAGTCCAAGCACTGTGATTTTGTCCTCTCTTGCAGGTGGTTTTGGCACATTTTTGACCTTGGCCAGCTACCACGCTTCCAGGGAATACATGGACATGTTTCTGGAGATTTTACAAACATGGGTGGATTTGTTTTGCGTGGCAAGGTTTGGGTAGTGAGGGGCTACAGGAGTGGCTTCTGTGAAAAGTTGCCAGAATTTTCCTCCATGTATGACAGAGGCCATTCCAACAGACTCCAAGATGTACATGCCACTGGACAAGCCTGAGTCCATTAGTCAGTGTGGCAGCACCTCTTGGACTGTAGAGTTAAGAAAATGGAAGATCTGCTCTAGATGGAAGTTTTGAGGGAAGGTAGAGAAAATGAAGAGTGAAGGAGTATTGTGCATTTTAATTTGTTCCAGCTTCTCTTTATCCTACTCTGACTTTTGATTGGCAATGAGTTAAATGAATTTCCTCAACTCTGCAGAGGCTAAGGTCAACCACCACACAAACGTTTAATTTTCAACCGATATTTTGAAAACTGCCACCTTATTTTAGAGAGTAGCTGCATCTCTTTAGTCTTATGAGAATGACCAGGTCTTGCCGGCTTTCTTCAAACTCACACAGAAACTGCTTGATGTGTTAAAACTGGCATCACTAAGGATCTTGGGTTATCACAAGAGAGAGTAAAATGTGTATAGCTTCCACTTTGTTAATAGTATGGAAGGTCTGTGAAGGATTACTTTTCTGATCCGTGAAGTTTCCTTGTGTTCCTTCAGCTGTTGTGCATACAACGTTCATATTAATATGGTGTGTGTGCACACAATGAGTATGTGTTAGTCTCTGATTCTTATTTTAACCTCTTGTTCAACTCCTTTTGCTGCTTCTTTCTTTTTTTAATTTTCCCAAAATAATATTTCTGGAAGCTTGTCTTGGTTTAAAGTCTCTAATCTATGAAACATAAGGTAAATTGCAAAATTATTTTTTTAAATTTTGAATAATACTGAAAGCTCTGTGTCAGTTTTACAAGGCTTTCACTTTCTTCCAAAGAAGTTCACAAGTCTTCTTTTGCCTAAGTGCAAAAATTTACTGATTTGCTTAAACATATTTTCTGTCGTTCCTTCCAGAGTAATAAGACTTCTAAAACATGGGATTCAGTTTACAATAATTTTTAATTCTCATAGTTTCTTTGTCTATGAAGACATAGTCTTATTATTATGCAAACAGGATAACGTTTTTTTAAAATCATATGAGAAAATTTAATAAAACAAAATTTCTGTAGGTGGATTTTAATTCAGTATCTACAAATACATGTGCGTGCATTATGCCTGTACACACATGCCCACCTGCATAAGGGTGTGCACCTCCAACTCATGGAGAGAGGTGATATTCTCTCTCTGGAAGCACCAGAGTTTCTGATAAACTGATCAGCTGTGCCTGGGGACCTTAAAATATACCTGTGGAAACATCCCACTCATACAATGATTATAAACCAAAGACGAATGTGCAAAACGCACCTAATAACATTGACATTAGGAAGGTTACTTTGTTGTAAACCAACAGGGAATGCGACTAAAATTCACATTTCAAGGTAATTTTTATTTGACATTTCTAAAGTGCCTAGTAATATTTCAGGTCCAACTAGTTTAATCAGGTCTTTTGTAGGAAATGCCAATATATTATGTCACCCCAGACATGTTTTATATTAAAAAGCAATATGCTTTCCTTATTTTAATGCAGCATGTGGGCACTCTTCTCCTACACTCATGAGTAACTCCTATTATATTCAGTAGAAGATACTTATCTCCTGGAAAGGAAAAACAGAATTCTCTCTATCTGTTTCAGCCCTCATAAGTGAGTTCAAGTTTGCTCTTGGCAGTAAAGGTCAACACAGAGTGTGTCAGAGGACACAAAGGACTTGTGCTTTCCTAGTTGGGAACACAGAAAATATTGCAAATATAGAATTCATTAGTGCCACCTATTTGTGAGATTCTAAAACTGCAGATAATCCCTGCAAAATTGCATCCAGTTAATAGGAAAATATGCTATGTCTACCTCTGCCAATTTAGGTGAAAGAGCAGGACACACAGGGCAGATCTCAAAGACTCAAAGGAATTTCCTATAATTGCGTGCTGTTCAAAATAAAACACATATATTCATTTGTATATTATACATAAATGTAAGTGGAATTTCTATTTATTTGTGCAATTTAAATAATATAGGTTTAATGTAAGTACATAAGATTTACTCATATATCTTCAGATAGTTTTCTTCATTTACAGAAACCCTGGTGCAAGAAAGCCAAAGACAGGACAAGACACTGAAGTTAGGGAATATATTCATATGTAAAACATCAGGATTTCCAAGGGAACCTATGTACTAAAGAATAAATTGGAAAAATATTTTCAGAAAGAAATATTTTTTCCTGTTCTCTACCGGTTGTCCAATACTGTATTGGATGAGGAAGGATTAGGTAAAATTTAATGGATAAAACAAACCCAAGAAAAATCCTTGGAATATTATTAACAGCCTTCTCTCACTCCATTGTTGAAGCAGTGGATATCATTGATACTGATGGGTATTTTCTGTTTTGCTTGTTAAAGTCAAACTGTCTGGAGAGGTTTTTTCAGTTGTTATCTTCGTTTCGTTCTGAAATGAGGCACCATATTCTTCAGAGCTCTAAAGAGTGCTAGAGTTTGAGTGAGGGAGGTTTATCATTAATACTGGGTAAATTCATGTTAACATATGGCTCTAAACTTCAGAGGGACGTCTGTAGCCTGAGGTATAAGAGCTGGAAGCGTACTTGTTATATAACTATTTGTACATATGAAGGTCTCCTAAATATGTTTGCCTGACTGCAAACAGGACCAGATTTTTCAGAAAACCAGATAAACGAAGGATATATTATCAAAATATTGTTCATTATCAGTTAATTCCTTTGTTGTCATTGACTTCCTTATGAAAATGGCAGTTTAATTGGAAAACATGTACAGGCATGTGTTATAAAAGTCTTCTGGCTGACAATATGTGTGCGTTGGCACAACTACATAAACAAATGACTATGCAACAAGGGATGAGGCTCTTTTTGGGGAAGGAAAAAAAAAGTAATAAAAATTATCTGTAATTTCAAGCACCTTTCCTTTCAGCCAAATGGTTCCTATAACACAGCTCGAACAGAGCAGTACAGATTTGGAATCCATATAGAAAATTGTTCACAGTTCACATGTT
>WEKX01010577.1:408026-442928 GCA_013390025.1 Pitta sordida | reverse complement strand
ACTCATTAACTCCATTAATGAGTTAACTCTATTTACCCAATACCACGATGTCAGTAAGAAACCCTGGGAACTGGAAAGGACTGATTAAATGCTTTGACAGGGCAGAGAGGAGGAAGAGAGCATGTGTTTGCATTTCAGTTGCTCTAGTGTTCATCCTGGCATCTCAGTTTAACCTGCTGATGAATATGTGAGTGTGTGTTAAGACAGTAGACTGCAAAGTAAATAGATGAAGCTGTAAATTCCCTTCTATTGGTTCAGTCACAATAGTAGCAAACTCCAGTATGGGGTAGGGCAATAAATTCTTAGACCCCGATTCCAAGATTCGAAAGAGTACTTGTGTTAAATCTCTTGCAAAATATCCACTAAGTCAAAGAGTAGGTCCATAGACTTTTCGCTCAATTTGTTTGCAGTTCTGGGTAAAACAAAGAAAAAAAGATTTTTTTTTAAATTGTGTTGTTTTATTGTTATAATCATACAGAGAAGGACAGACTTTTGCCTATAAGGCAAATCACAAATAAGATCTGATCACCGAGGCACGGACACTACACCCATTTCTAGGTACTGCCATTTACCAAGGCTGCACAGCAACAGGGTCCTATCTTCCCAGTAAAACATTAAAACACTGGTGAGAATAGCATTAGTCCATGTGTAGTATCAAGACTACATCATACCATGTCTGTGTACCATATGTACATCCCTGCAATTTTGTGTTGGGAGCTTAAATAAAGAGCATTATGTTGGTATTGGAAACTAGAATAGATGTGTGCACTAACAGAAACTACATGTTTCCTCTGCTTACTAAACTGTGTAACTGAAATTACTTTATATCATACATGTCCTTCTTTTTTTCTTTTATATTTTTTCCCCACAGCTGATTAAAGAATTGAAAGGAAATACTACATCTGTTTAGAAAAAGATAGATTTAATCTCACAGCAGGTTTTGCACCAGACTAAACCCAGTTTGTAGTTTTCAGTGGATCAGCCCTAAAATTTCTAATTCCAAGAAGAGTATATTCTCCAGGCAGTCTTTCCTGTATGGAGCCAGACATCACTATGAAGGATTTTAAGCTTTTAAACCTCAAAGATTAAACTGCTTTAGTTTTAAAGGGTTCAGATTCTCCTCTTATTTCAGTTAGGAAGACATTAGATATTATTTAATAGGGAGTCTTCTCTGAAAGAACTGCCACTGGTGCCACTTGGTTTTTCAGAGGCCATCAGTGTCTGCTCGTTAATTTTGTTGATAAGTGTTAAATACATGGTTGACTTTGAAGCAAGAAACTTAAACTAACCAAGACATTAAATTCTTGCTCATGATAATGTCAGCTTGACTATAAAAGCACTTGATTTATAAAGATTTCTGTTGTGCAGCTGAATTTAAAAAATAGCACATGCAGTACCTGCTGTCCATACTGTAAATAAAGCAGAATATAATCATTATGATAAGAAAACACTTTTCATGTCCACATGCCATATTTTCCACTAATTTATTTTTTGGTAGCTCTTGTAACTTATCTCACCAATAAATTATAAGTCAGACAGGTTACTCCTGGAGATTTAGAAAAATTTCATTATTTTTTTTACAGGAGTAAATGTCTTCACAGAGATACTTAATTCCTACCATGAACCCATACTGCTGTGAGCCTGTCTACAGGGTGACTGTAATGTGCACTGAATTTTGTTGTAGTTACTAGTTTGTGCCCTCAGAAACTCAGGTTCAGTTCCCCAGTAGAGTCGAATTTGAAACTAAGCTCACTGTCTTTCAGAAGAGCATTTAGTACTGAAATATTGATTCTTATTCTCTCCTTTTGCAAGCTAAGACTTATTTAAGTATTTTATATCAAGTGAAACAATTTCTAATGATTTAATATTCACCAAGGGAATGAGACACCGTAGTCTAAGGAAGGAAGACTTCAGCACAAAATGTATACTGTGCAAACCTTTAATTATTTTAGATAAGGCAGAAGAACTTTTGAGTAGGTGAGATTAGACACACATCCAAGAAAATTCTCTCACCTCAGTATTATTCTAGGAGAGGCCTGACCATCACAGAAACTGACAAAGTGAGTGTCTTGCTCCCTCAGCACTACGAATAGGAAAGGAAAAGACATACTTGTTGCCAGCTCATGAATTCAGTACTTGCCCAGAAGAAAATTGTTGAGATAAGAATAGCAGAAGTGTCATTATGTCTCGATCCATAGTCTTGTTCTTATTTTGCAAATCTCTAAATCTATTGACTGTAAAAAGGCATATGGAGGGGGAAGAAAGAGAGCTGGGATATGCTACCATAACCTTGGATCTTGTTGTGTAGGAAATTGACTTCGGAAAACTTAAGGCAGTGGCACAGATGTCCAGGATGCACTACACCCCTTCAGCTACCCAGTGATCCTTTGAAGGTTTCCAATCTCCCACAAATTAACTAAATACATTCCCAGCCTGTTTTGATATTAAATGAAGACAAGTTGCAAAAGCAAAGATACTGTTGAAAATAACAAAATGCAACAAAAGACATGCAATGTAGTCTAAAGCTGCTTTTACCAACAGCATGGTAAAAGCCTCTGGACTCCTTTAGCTTATGGTAATGCTGATAGCGGCATCTTATCTATAGCAATGGAGATGTGGATGTAAAGTTTTGTTGGAGAGGAGAATCAGTGCCTAAAATTATGCACAGGAGGTGCACATAAAAAAACATGAGGAGAGGAACCCTACAAATAAAAGTTGACTTCTCTCAAAAGACACATTCCTAAAGCAATTGGCCAATTGCTTTATGTCCCCTTGAGAAGGAATGAATTTTGTCTGCTCAGATTTCAGGAAAGAAATACAATACAAACCATATTTACCCTGACAAGTTGAAACTTACAAGCATCAAGGGTCCTGCCTCTGAGCTGTGTTTTTGCAAAGCTTGATATTTTATAAGTTTCAAGCAAGCATTGATGGAGAACTTAAGTGGAAGCCATGAAATCTCAGGTGAATGTGAATGGAAAACTAGACGGATTTGAATCAGCTCTATCAACCATCTCTGCAGTGTCTGGCAAACAAGGAGTCTGAGAAGATAGGCATTTCACTAGCAGTATTTTTATTTTCATCATGATAACTTTCAACTTTCTCAGTTTCATCAGTATTAAAGTGCTAAGAAAGTCTTAGGGATGTAAACCTGTCCACAAATTGATTTTTTTCTGTCATTTTCACTTTCATCAAAATGAAGACAAAGCATTATTTGGCACTTGAAATATATGCACTTAAAATAAAATAATTTTACATAGAAATGTCATGCTAGTGTGTTGTAGTGTGAAGCTTTCTGTTGTCTCTAAAGTTCCCTTCCATACTGCATTATGCCTGAGTTTTTTCAAGGGTGCATCAATTCTGAGCAAAATAAAATCCCAATGAAAAACAGATGCTTCAACATTGTAATCTTCTTCAGATGCTGTAACTCAAATTATTGAAAAAAAATAATCAAATCCCAAAATATTTTCTACAGGGAATTGTAAATCTCTGAGTTCATGCTCCTAGAAGACAAAATTCAGAATTCATACTCTTGTTTAGCTTTATCAACTAGATTCTGCCTCTTCTTCCAAGCATTTGAAATTAAAGCCTTTATATTCATTTGGAAAAAAATTTTCCTAGTCCATGACTTTTTTTCTTTTTACAATATTTCTTCTGCCTCAGCATCTAATAAAAGCTTTGCAATGTTGTCCATACAGAAAGCATGACCAGAATACCATGATAAGTAGGATACTCTAGTAGGTTGTAAAGAATCTCAGTTCAAATTCCTTCTCTGCATGATAATGTCTTGGAGCTTGAACTTTGATTTTTATCTCTTAAGCAGTACCAGTTAGCTTGCAGACTACTTAAAATATCATGCTTCTTGTGTGTGGAACAAAAGTAGCCTTTATCCAGGAAAATCTTGGATTACTGTATCAACATGATCTTGATCATGGTTTCTTGAAGTTTGACTGTGCAAATCATTTACTGCACTGAATGACAGAGAAATAATGTTACTCAGCCTGGACTGGATCCTCAGTTATCAGACAAGGTTAATTAACATTCATTCAGTGCCTGTTTTCCTTCAGCTTTCCCTTTACTGTAGTTAATAGTAACTTACAACCCAGAGCATGAAAAGTGATGTTAAAGGGATTAGGTATCTAAATAATTTTCTCAACCTACTTTTCAGCATCAGCTAAAACCTTCAATTTTTGGCACGTGCATGCTTCCCTTGTCACCCTGTGATTTCAGCCAACATCAGAGAAGGCAGAGTGAAATCCTGCCCCTCTCCCTCCTGCCTGATCACTTGCTTTCTGTAAATGAGCAGAAAACAAGTCACAGTTGTGCTACTTTCTAAAGTCAGGCTTTCTGCATAAACACCATGAGAGACGAAAGCCCAAGGACAGAGTTCACCTCATTTCCACACTTCAGCTACTTTTGCATTCCTTGAGTGATTCTTGTTTCCATGAATCATTCTTCCTTTCCTTAGAGTAGAAGAGAGGAGTTTAAAGAAGCAGAGATTCTTTTAGTCTTCTGGCAGTAAACCCCTTCAATTAAGTTAATTTTAACAGTTGCACCAACCTGTGGAGTAAATCAAACAACCATGAAAGAGAAGAACATGCAGCTGAGATAAAAAAAGGAACCGGAAGATGCACTTGTTTTCAGTTTGCCGTTCATGTGCTTTGATTTGCCGTTCTTCTCAGGCATTTTAAGTTTTCTAAGCTGCTGTGCTCACATATTCTGACAGCCCTGCTAATTCCGTTGATGTCTGTTTAAAACTTGGGACACCAAGATAAACAGACCTGAGCACTCACAACTTTTAAAAATACCCAGAGCTGTTAGTTTGCTTGTGTAACAGATATGCACATTTATTAACATAGTCTATAGACATAAATATGTACACACGTATGCATGTCTGCTCACACACACACATATATATGTTTAATTTCTTCAAAGNATAAAGACTCCTTACTTCTGTGACAGTAGTGTTAGCTATACAAAATAAATACTTATATCTCAATAGCTACAGCTATTGAGTATTGCTACAGCTGAGTTCAGACAACAACCCAACTGGTATTTTTTCATGTACTGAATCAAAGAAATCCTAAGAGGATGTAAGAAAAGCATAATTGTTACATCAATTACTTAAACTGGCCTTCTCAGCACTGAAGATTTCATCAGTAAAACTGTCAACACAAAAGCACCAAGCTCCAGCCACAGTTAGTGGGAGAAAACACAGGTACCAAGTACTGCCTTGTCTTCTGGTATCTTGTCATAGTTGCATCAAAAATTCTGGTGAAATAGCACAAGACTGTTGCCTTAGATTCACCACATTAGATCTGTTCACTTATTGTTTGGTGCATTTTAAGTCCCTAAATTATATGATATTCTGCTCCCATAAGACCAGAGCAATACCACAGTGAATCATGTCTCATATGGGAACAAATCCCATCTTGCCATCAGAGATACATTAAAGCCAAAGTTGAGAAGGAAGGACAGCAACAGCAGAAGCATCCAGACAAGGGAAGAGAGGAGGGACTGGAGACCCATAAGGTGGTCTAAATTGAGAGGGCTGTCTGACGGTTTTATCTGTCCACAAAGCAGGCAATGCTTTCTGAAAAAGCATGCTGGGTTACCTTCGTAATCAAGGAAAATGGAGTCATAAAATTAACAGAGTTTAGGGTACATTTAACCATAGATGTCTGATTTAAAAAATCCCCCATTACCTCTTCAGATTGTGATGACCAGTTCTCAGCAGACATAAGGGATCCTTATATGACTACCTCAGTTATGGGCACATACTCTTGGTCAGAGGAAGCCCACCCGTGTTTTGCTGATGTTATAAAATGCACAATGCACACCACCTACACCATGCTTGACAGGCCATAGTCTTTCAGATTCACAAAACATATCAGGCGTATAAGCATCTGTTCTGCTCATACCTGAAATATTTAAGCTGTAATTAAGGTTAAATATTTTACATTTGCAGCAGTGATGATCTGAGATCCCTCATGCTAAGATAAGAGTGGGAGAGGGAGACCTGTCTACTCCTCAGTGTTTTTTAATCTCACACTGTATTATATCTCTCATCATTTCTGTAAGCACTTGGCCAGCTTGTGTTGTGAGCAGAACACTTATTTACTTGTAGAGCTGCAAGGAATAGGGTAGATATTCTCCTGGATAAATCCCTGTAGATGAAAAAGAATTTAAATCTATCTGACAAGAGGGGAAGTAAGATTATTTGTGGTTTTGCACCAGGATATAGTGATCTCCTCTTCTGCTGCTGAGAAAGAAAAAATAAATATGGCCTGTCCTGTAAATTTTGTTTCGTGCTTGTATTAAATTCAAACTCTTCTTGCAAAAAATGTGCACCAAAGTAAAGGAATGAGAGGTTTAGTAAATACAGAGGTCTAAAGGAAATAGTACAGCAATGTTTAATTAATATCTGTAACGCTTCAGAGTCAACACAATTCCTTTTTGTCCCTTTGCTCTGAGTAGATAGGATTTTTTCACCATAACTTACTCCAGACTCTTATATCAGTAAACAGCAGCAGAGAAATATATGTGCTGAAAGAAAGCTCAGCATTATGCAAAGAGTGATAAACTTCTCAGAAGGTGTTTACAGATGCATTCAGTGAAACAGAATTTTAATGAATTGCGCCACATAATCTTGCAGTTAATGAGCTGTAAAAGCCTTTGTCAATTATAGTGACTCAGAACTAACTCTTTTGGATTCGAGATCAATAATGGAACTCCTTCTGCACATTTTTATTTTTTAAAGGAAAATTAGGAACTAAGAAAAATAAAAGGTATCTTTGTCATATTAAGCATCTCAGAAATGTCCTTCATTATTATAACAGAGCTATCTATATTCTTGTTATTTGTTAAATCATCTCTCAGCTGCATTAAAAGAAACAAGTCTTCTGAGATTAAATGGCACCAGTACTGCAAAATGCCAGTGGCAAAACCAGAAAAGACTAACGACTTCAATAATAACCGGGGATTTTTTTCCCACAAGTTATATTAAATTCAATTGTTGTGCATAACCTCTTAGAAAACAAAAATTATCCAGCTTTGCCTTTGCTATCCACTGTAATTGCTCTCATATTAGAAAGTGGACACCTGAAAACTCTCTGAAAGACTAGTTAATCTGTTAAGTGAAGGGACTGCATACTTTGCTTTTTTTTTTCAGGTCAGGTCACTATTCCTGTCCAGGAGCATGACATAATAACACATCAGAACTGCCACAGTTCCCAGGGACAATTTAATATTGTGCCCAAATAGTTCCTCTATCCAGCTAGTAAAATATTCTTTTAAAAAACAAAGGTTTGGCTCAATATTTTAATGTCTTCAAAATATAAAAGTCATTAGACTAGCATTTATCAAAGAAAAATATGGAAGACAGTTTTATTGCTTCTGATCTCCAATTTATTATGTGACTTTTTCCCAGTATGACTCTACTTTTTCCTACTCCAAATTTTTTTTCTCTTTCTCATGCCTCAGTGTGGAGGATCCATTAACAGAGGAACCTTATAAAAAGTAATTTCAAGGAAAAGCCTTATAAAATGTGAAAAATTAAAGCTCTGCTCAGATCCCATTAAGAAAAGAAATTGCCTTGAGGCATCCACTAAATATGTGAAATCCATTTCTGCTGAAGGGCTTCAGAGTTTATTCCTCTCTTACAAATGCAATTTCACAGCACAAGTTCAACGTTTAAACAAAGCAAAGCAGGATCTTTTCCCAGTTAGCGCCTCTTTTCCTTGATTGCTGCCAGGTCACCAAGTGCAAATTTACATGCAAACCCGAGATTAAATAAATCTCAACCAAGAAGCTTTAAGGGCATTTCTGCTTGGGAAGACTGTAAACCAGGAAATACTCTCAGTATGGAGAGTTTATTGTTGTTATTATTAGTATTTATTTTGCTCAGCTTTATACAGAATGCTAGAGAAGGCTGTAGGTTTAACATCTCCTTTCCTTAAGTGGGTTCTTTAAGCTCCCTGGTAGCTCAGCTTCTCCTGAACTTCTGTTTCTGATGCTGGAACCTCACGTATTTCTAGTACAGCACCCTGGTTCATCGTCAGATCCACAACCCCGCATGCAAGACGAAAGGAGCAGAAAGGCATGAAAGAGTGAGCAGCCATGGAGGATGTCTTGTCCCTGCTGAAATCTGCTACTGCCAACTGCTTATTTCCCCTCTCCCATCAAGAGATGCATCTGCCATGCACTTGTGAGGACTCTAGTCCATCTCAGAGGGACTGTGAGGAGGTAGTAGTCCTTCCGTCTTGCTGCTGGAGAAGGGCACTTCATCAGACAGAGTGAACTATGTTTCTACTTAGGCTCCTTGACTGAAACATCCTCAGGAGAAGTCCTGCTTTCTCCTATATCCATTGAATCACATGTTGGTGCCACCTTCTGCATGTAAATCCTTGCCAACACAAGCCAATGAACTGGGTTCTTTTAAGGAGACTCAAAACAACATGGTAATGACCCTGTGTTGACTTCAAACCATCACTTCATAAAATCCAGTGCATCCTGGGACAGGAGAGCAAGTCAGAAATCACAGTTTTTTCCTCTTCCAGGCATGAGATTCTGCTGTCTGTTGAAAACTTTGCCCACTCCTCAGTTGGTATCCATCGACTGAGAGTCTCACACCTTGCCCAAAGCAATGTTGCATGCCCATTCACCCCTGATGCTCTGAGACAACAGTCTCGGTCCGGTGGTAACTTGCAGAGCTGTTTTCACCATTACCACATGGAGTCACACAGAATATTCTGAGTTGGAAGGGACCCACGAGAATCATCAAGTCCAACTCTTAAATGTCACCACTGCCTCCCAGTGGGAATAGAGCCCGGGTCTCCCAGATATGTCATGTCTCTCGCATGACAGGTGGGGACACTTACCACTGTACTAAAGTGGATTTTCAATTATGCTTCATCCTACAGAATGAAAAATACCTCCAGCGCTGCAAAAGACTTCAGTGGTGAGAACCAACAAGCTGTCTGAACAAAAAAACTTAAGAGGGAATTTGACTGTGCAAAATACCCAGAAGAGGAAATGGGGTTTCCCCTTGTAGTTTTCTTGCTTAGTCATAATTACAAGATAATATCTGGAGAGGAGAAATAATATCTCTGAAGGGTATTGGGGAGACTCTTCTAAAGAATGTAACAAGCGAAATGACTGCAAGCCTGATGAAAATTCAAAGGGTTTCTAATCTAGCTAAGATGTATGAAAAAGCCTCCTATCCTGTGGCATATTTATTATTGGTTGCGATTTCTCAAATGGAAATATTGGGTAACATTTAAGCCCCCTGGCAAAAAAACCTGTCCCTCATGAGCTATATGCCAGCCCCCCAGAGTTTAGAGTAATGTAAACTAATCATTTCAGGGTTTAGATGATGGGTGTTGCATCTTACCATCCTGCTTCCAACAGAAAAAAGACACTTCCTTTCACACTTTAAAGTAAATTAGAAGGGGGGAAAGCTTTTCTAAATGTAATAGTATCGTTTTTATAAAACAAATGGGTCAGTTCTGGAAGTAGATCAGAGTGGAAACTGTTAATGCAATACTACCAAATCAAAGCACTGAGTGTCAACAAATTATCCATTCTCCTTATAACTCCTTTGTAATATGTATACTTGGCTAATACTGTGCCTGTCCTCAGCTTATGAATAGGTAATTATAATGTGTTTTTTTCTATACAATTTTTCAATTTCCTTCTTGCTGAAACTACTGGACGTTTTTTAACAGTCCTCTAATTTCTGAATTTTGCATGTGTTTCTGGGGTTTAAATATTTTATAACGTACATGAAAATTGACAAATACCTATATTCTTAACTGCCTGCTGAACATTCACTTCTCACTCATTCTGTTTTTCAGTTCCACACTCTTCTACTTCACAGAAAATACCAGTAATTGTTATGCATATTGTCTATAATTAGAAAAAATCTAAGGACTCAAAAACAAAACCAAAAATATAGCACAGCTCTGTAAAATTATTACAGATTTATATCAACATTACTGACTGCTTGATCTATTTTTTTGGTAAGATGAGTAAATATACTCATTGGGTTTTCTGTATAAAATCACTTCTAAGCCAATAATGGAGATACATTTTAATTAAGCCAAAGTAAAATATATCCGAGAGACATCCACATTTTGACATCAGTTACAGATGAGCAATCCTATCAAAGGATATTGAATTCCACTGATGCTACAGAGCAAAGGTTCTTCCCCTGTAATTACACAGTAAAAATTATGTTTGTTGAAAAATCTAAACTGAGAGCTGGCACAACACCCGAAACTCAGCTTCAGTAGAAGATGCTCTATAGTGTTTAAGATAGTGACCCAGGACTTTAGGTTTCCAGATTCAAGTCTTTATTTCCTCATGGGTTTCTTCTGTGTGATCTTCAATGAATCATTTAATGCCAGTCTCTTTGAGGTGTTGCAAAATTTAACACCTGCTGTTTTCAGAGGAAGATCTGAAAGACCTAAGACATTGTCTCTCCATGCCTCAGTTGCCCTGCTGTGAAATAGAAGAGTTGCAGAGATAAAAGCCTTATCTGCTCAGGCATTACAGTCATGAAAGCTGGTACACATTGCATTTAAGTTCTGCTCTCATTCTACTGAAGTACATATAAGCATGAGGCATTTAACACTTGGTAGAGTTTCTGAGGACTTTGATAACTTCTGAAATACTATTTCTTTAATGTGTTTTCTATTCTGCCTTTCAATGAATCATTAAATAGAGCAGCAAAATACCTCACTTTTTAACAAAATGAATTAATTTGTCTCTTCTGTTGTGAAGATTGAAATGGTTGAGATGTACTGTTACTTGTAGCCCTTCACCCAAAAAGATTTCCTGACAGTGCTAAGTGGTAATGGTGACTTCTTCATTACTTTATTCTTTTTTCAAAATCCTAATCTCTTCATTTATTTACCATCCTTCTTTTTTTTATGTGTCTTATGCCTGTAACATTGTCTCTTTTTTAACATCTTTGCCTCCTCTCCTTCCACCACCCGACTCTCCTTGAGTGTTAGATATGGATGAAAGGAATTTGGTCTATAATAGATGGCATAATTGCTGCAAAGAAATGAAGCTGGTTAAGACTTTTGCTGGTAGCCTAAAGAAAATCCCACATATGGGATTTTCAGTAATTCTTAACACAAAATGGAATAAAAATTTGCAGGAGCATTTCATAATCAGATCAGCCTCCTCTCTTTCATAACTGCTCTTGCTGTGCTGTCATCCCCACCTTCACCCCCATTCCATGCCCTCACATCCTTGTTGATCTTCTCTTGCTTTCCACTGCAAATCCTCTCCTTTATGTGAGCATCTCTTTCTCATGGCCTTTCTCAGGCAACATTATGCACAGTGGACTCCTCCTGTCATCCCTTCCTACTCAGAAAAATCACACCACTCTCCTCTTGACAGCCTTCACTGTCAGGTTTAGTTGCCTTGCCAATAAAGCAAGACAACTCCAAATTGAATCCTTCCTGGCAGCACTCCCTTTAAGGATAATAATTAGGAACCTGCACTTCAGAGACAAAATCAGTGAATTAGAGGCACAAAGCTTTGGGCAGCCTGCTGTGCAAGGGAATTCTGCTGTAATTCCATCTCATGGAAAACAACCTGGAATAGCTCCCCTTTTCCCAGTAACCACATCTTAAATTAATAATAATAATAAAAAAAACCCCACAGTATAGTAGTAGTAATAAAGTAACTATGTAAATCGATGGAATCAATGGCATAAAGCCATTGTTGTAACTACAGAATGTGAGTCTCTGGCTCACAGTGACAATGACAGAAGGCAGAAAAAGAATGGAGTTGTGACTATCCCTCAGTTCGTTACTTCTTTTTCACTCCTTCCATGTTCTCTTGGAACATGTATTTTTTTTAGCACAGATGAGAAAGTCCCTTGGACATCCTTTACATCCTTTTTTTTATTTTTGCTTTTTTTAGAAAATCCTCTAAGTCTGTCTTTCAGGTACTACCATAACAAACATGCCTCAGCACAGGGTCAGCACTGTTAGTGGCACCTGCTAGAAAATTTGTTTAGTTCCATTTTTAGGAGATAAAACACTTGCTACTTTGGAAGTCATCTTTCTCACACACAAAAAAAAGATTAATTTGAGTAACATATCTGTTATAATATATGGAAAGTCATCTTTTGAAGGAAATTTGAGCATTTAAATGGAGCAAGCTAAAAATGGTACGTAGTCCTTCAAAACGGGTGCAGCACAAAATGGAAGAGCATTTGATCCCTCTGTTCTAGAAAGCCCAAGGGGACTTATTACAGCTAAGCATTAATTGGTGAAAGTCTGGGGGAAAGGTTTGCAATTGCAGAAGCTGTTTGCTGAGAAGATGGCTGATTTGCATACACACGTTGCTTAAGCACTTGGTAAATGACATTAATTAGTTATTTTACTATTTAAATTACCTTTAATTATTCTTGCATGCAACAGCTTTGCACAGGGTGCATCACCCTATTTGTTTGTACCAGAAAGCATCCATCAGTTGAACAGGAACAAAGCTAAAGAAAGAAAAGCAGGACATTTCTCTTCCACTTTCATCTTGTCCTTTCTAGCCTGATAGCTTAAAAAAACCCTTTTCTTCCTTTTCTTTCAGAACTCCTAATGTTATTTGTCTCAATGTTACCAAGTTGATTATGATTATTACTCTTTATGAGATAGAAATTGTCTCAGTCTGGGTGATCTTTCTGATGTCTTTAAATACACCCTCCAATTTTCACAGTTTTACTGTTTTACAGATATCTCTGTGGTTGTCAAAATTCAGCTGTGTGGCATCGCACCCACAAATAGCAAAGCACTATAGAACATATAAGTAAAGCTGGGTAACCGGAAAGATGGAATGAAAGCTCTTCTTCAGTTTAGAGGTGAAAAAATAAAAGATAACAACTTCTAATAATTTCACTGCAACACTCACTAAAAAGATAATGGCAGGTCTCTGAAATGCCAAGCCTAAATAATTATACCACGCCTATCACAGTGAGGCTGGGCTCACTACGGATTTCTAGATGCTACTATGCTTCATTAACAACAGATTCCCAAACACAAAAGCCAGTAAGATTTTTATTGTTAGCAAATATTTAAAAGTATCTAGAAACTAGAGGCAAAATAGTAACTCTACAGCTATGTTACTGCTGTATTAAGGGCAGTGTAAGACCTTTACAATTAATTAATTTTTTATTATCATTATTCTTTATTTAAAACTCATATTTGATGCTGTGTTATACTGAAACTAACAGTCATGCACACAACTTAATCAGCCATATTCTTGTCCTTCTCTTGCTCCCCTAAGTCCAGTTATAAAAGCTCTTTGTCTTCTGGTTCTCCTTTCCTTAGGAGGAGATTATTACCTCCTTACTATCTTTCCACAGATCCTTTGCTTTGCTGTCTTCTTGCCCACCATATTTTGGGATGACCATATCTTATAAAACAAATTAAACTCCCATTCCATGTCACATTTACCAGACATATTGGAAAACTTCGACTTCATTCAGACAGTGTTTGTTGTAGGTCTTTATCCAATGTCTCCATATACATGTGACCTGAACGCCAAATATTGAGAGACTGATCAACTACTACACATAACAGCTAAGAAATAAAAGTTTTGCATAAACCCACATATCCCAGGAGGCTCCCAATGTCCCCTTCTCAGATGAAGAACTTGTTGTTCCTATCCTGATGGATCTTTGACCTGTGAGAATCAAGGTTGGATATCCAGAAAGGGAGACAACCTTACTTGACATAGGTGCTTTCTTCTTCCCTCTCCTCTACCACAGAAAGTTGCTTCTCACTATATTCAAATTATCCCTTTCCTCCCTAGTATCTCCTCTCAACCCAGAATGTCATTTCCAGCATCCAAATGGCCCCTAATGCTAGGGCTCAGTAGCTGCTTGTTCAGTGCTGACACCAGTATTTTCATGCTTCCTCTCAGGCAGTGTCTCAAGCTTTGAAACAGTTCTCCAAAATTATCCCCCAATCCACATATTGGTTCTCCTTCAGTTCTTGCCTTTTGCACAAAACACAAGGTAGTTTTGCAAAAAAAAAAAAAAAAAAAAAAAAAAAAAAAAAAACCCATTTTTTTTTTTTTTTTCAAAATACTGTTCCCTGTAGTCCTGGTTCATCGTTCCTTGCAGCTATGCTCTTATCTATCACACACAATAATTAAACTTTATAAACAGTCTTTCACCTAAGCAAAGATGTGTGGGGCTTGACTCCATTTTTATGAAAGTTACTGATAGAGATTTGCCTCTAGATTAGTAACTATAATTCTTCATGGGATTTTCAGAGAGAAAATTCCTCCTCCAATAACTTTCAGGAATACAGGCTACTACGAATTACCATTACATGTATTATACGAGCACCCTCACAGATGCAAGAACTCTGTTGTACTCTGGGTCATATATTGCCGCACAATAAAAGACAGTTTCAGTCCTTAAGACTGAAAAGACACTTCAGACTTTACTGTTCTATCCCACAATGCTATTGCCTGAAGGTCCTCACCAGCTCCAGCTGTGATACTCCACTCCACACATCCCTCTGAACTCTCACTGGGTCTACATGAAGGAGCAGAGTCTGTTAGGATCCAAGTTCAGCAGCCTCAGGCCTATAATTTGCTGGGTTTTCCTCAATGCTGAATCGAGGTAGTGAAGCATGAGAAATGCCAGGGGGTTTAAAACTAATTGAAGGCTCTTAATTGAAATGAGCAAGATAACTTATTCATTCATCCATATTTTACCAGAAAAATTAACTGCACATGGAATTAATTTATGGCACTTTGTTTACATTTAAGTATAAATGAATATAAAAAGTGAGTGACATGTTGGAGAAACATGGAAAAATATCTGTATGGGAAAAATATAACTGCCTGCCAAGAATCTATTAGTGCTATTTCAGCATCAGACAATAATCTGATTATTTTCAGAACACAGAAAGAGTTCTGAACACATTTCTTTCTGTGTTGTTAACTAAATCATAAATAATGACTATAGTTGGGTCAAATTCAACCATCTATGCATGGTTGGAGGATGGAGGTTTTGGGAGCTTTTAACAAAATGAAACATGCTAAAGGACAGGCTAAAACTGGTAAGAAAGGCAGTGGTTGTTTCTTCAAATTCCCATTTTCCAGCCGCAGAAGGAAGAAATGGAAAGAGACTAACAGCTTCAGGATCAGAGGGAAAGTTGGTGGAAAAGGTAATCCTCTTCTGTCTAGACTCTAAATCCCAATCCATTGCCTCATAATTCTTGTTATTTAGTACAGGATTGAATAGAACCACTTTCATGCTGGAAATGCCTCCAGGCATCATCACAAACTGTACCAATTCCTACCCTCACTCTGCCATGTCCAGTGTTTTGCTTTTGGTAACTACTGGAAATATTTTGTCTATTGCTCAAAGGCAGCAGTTCACGTTTCCTCATTTTGACTAATTCTGTTTTTTTTCAAGGTATATTTCCTTAAGATTCTGCTGGTTATTATCTGGAATTAGTCAGAGTGGTGGCTGGGGCAAGGGAAAAGAGACAAAGAAACCATACATGAACACAGTACAACTGAATTGATTTCAGAGTACAACCTCTGATTCCATAATCTCTTGCTAAATCACTTTATAATATAGCATCTCTTACAACTACAGAAGTCTGAATTTGGTGCTTTGTTGGTAGCACTGATTCTAAAAGATAAGTTAGAGTCCTGTTCTTCATCACCACCCTTGAAATTATTCACACTCTGAGGGTGTTGGTGAGATGTTCTTGCCAGAGTCAGCTACCTGCCAGTGTTCCTAGCAGATTTTAACAGAGAATACTGAATACTCAACAGCGAGCTACATTGTTTGACTATGAAAAATTGATGAGCAAATTAAAATTTCTGCAGAAGAATTTCGGTTAAATTCAATCAACATTGGAGGAGGTGGTTTGGTTGGTTGATTGGTTTGCTTTGGACAAGGAGAACAGTTTAAAGCCGAGTTGAATTTTACCAGCTTTGCAAAAATAAATTCTATGGTACTTGAATATATTTCTTACCATCTAATTTGTGGTGGATTATTCTAAGAGTTACACATCTGTATTGTGGCACTTTCAGAACTATGAAGTCTAAAAATTAGAGCATAGGATTATGAACTTATTCTGAAAATGGGAAAATGGATGAAACTTTGAATGCTATTCTTCATAAATACATTTAAGTTTGGAAAGCCAAAGGTGTCAAAAAGCAAAACAAAGTGAAATGTATTCACTAAAGTCCTAATATACCACAAGGGAAATGTTTCATGGCACTTGACATGTTTGGCAGTAGCCACAAATGCTGGAGACATCCATCTGTATGAGAAGACACCCTGCTACATCCCCAGAGCTGCCTACTCTGACAGCAGTGAAGATTCAGCTGTTTCCTCATCACCCTGCATCTCTCCCAATCAAGAAGAGGGACTGGCTTTCTGCCAGGGATGTGCTTATTGGTCCTGAACTGATGGATGCCTTCTTTCAAGCTTTTCCTCTAGATGGCTGTTGATTTTTAAACAGTTGATGCTTTGTCTCCTGCCTCAGTTTCCCTGATTCAGGTAAGAAGGTAATAAAGTTAATTTCCCTAATTGCTACTTTCATGCTTATTTGCCTTGAAATCTTCGGGCAGTAAGAACTGTTAGAGTTCAGTGCTATTATTTCTGCACTGAATACATGAAGGCAGCCCTTTGCCATGAGGTGTTATTCACTGTTTTACCATCCATGAAAAGTTGTACAGCCAACCAACATGACTTTTATGTTTCTGATATACGGAACCCAGAACTGACCCATAGCATTTCTTACAAGATGATGTTAACAACTGACAAACCACTCTGGCATAAGTGAAAAACTGTGTTTTCTTGAAATTAATTTCAAACATATTTGAAACATTTCTTTCATGAACAGAATTTAATTTCATTTTTAGTTTGGTTTGGTTTGTTTAACTTCTGAAAGATAAGCAGTATCTAATCTGAACTATGTGTTTAAGCCAAATAGAAGGCTAATCATGTACTTAAAGGCTTTCGTGAATGCAGCCTCCAATATTTCCTCATCTACATGTAACCTCTTTCTTATTACAAGACTGAGGGTTTTTTTCTTTTTTTTAATTTCATGTATCTAAAGCTTCGTTTTAAACTGCATCCCTCTTGACAGGTAATTCAATTACTTTTTTCTCTTTCTTGCAAAGTGAGTTTTTGCAGCCTCTGCCATAAAGCAAATTACAAACTTGACTGTAAGCTACAGAGCAGCTAATTCCATTCAATGCTAATAATTAGTCAAAGGTGTCTTGGACAGTATGACCAAATAAAAGCTGTGCTCAAAGAAATCCCAATCATTCTAATTTCAGGGCTTTGATAGTCTTTGCTCTCGAAGGCTAAAATAAATAAATAAACGAGGCCAAGGAATTCATTTGAAATATTAATTAAAATGCAAATTAAATCCAGATTGCATGGGCTTTAAAAACTGCTCTCTGAAGTTTCCATGAATATAAAGCATGTGACAAGCTACTGTTTTAAATGATCTGCATAAACATACATTGTTGAAAAACTGCTTGACTTGAAAATAACCTTACCAACACCATGAACTGCGAATAATGAGAGAAAATCTTCAGCAGCAGTAGCTTTGATTACTGACAACACTGTTTGTCAGGGTTTGCAGCATGGCAGGAGGGAAGGCAATGTGATGTGCCCTGGCCCACCAGCTCTCCTGCCCATCTGTGGCGGTGGCTGGATGCCGGCTCTCCAGGCGGCACGCCAGCTCCTGCAGGATGCGGCGTGCCAAGGTGGGAGCTGGCCGTGCATGACCACTGCCAGCCAGGGAGGCAGGACAACCCACCTACCTGGCACCACTGCCCTGGCATGTGCAACCAGGCCAACCATGCTCAGGCATCGCAGATTCCTTCCTATTTGGAGTAACTGAAAGTAGAAAATACCTAATTCTTCTCTCCATCTAGTGCAAAGATATTCCATACAAGGCACTCTCTTCCTGAGTTAGCCAGCCTTGGTCACTACTCATTCTGGCACTAACAAGTGTTTTTTTCTATGAAGTCTCTCTTTGATTGAGTGTTGCAGATGAATTGCTATAAGAGAAAGACAAATGAAATCTGGCACCAACTTAAACTGAGACTAACTCAGGCATCTGGAAATCCTCTCTCCTAACATTGTCTTAATGTGAAATGATGTTGTCAGCAGATTCCAATCTCTGTTTAATATGCTTTCAAGTTCTCTCCACTCCCAAAAGCAAGACTTGTGTCTACTGAGAAAAGGTTTGTTTTACTTCTGACCAATAGATTTTTTATAGTTTGCCTGGACAGCTACTCCTGATCCTCTGCCAAGCAATATAACCCTGTTAACCAGCCCCAGGAGCAAGCAGGCTGTGGGATGGGCAAGGCTCTGCTGAAATAAGTTGCGGCCAAGCCACGCCACTGAGCAACACAACCTCAAGGCATTTTATGAGAATGATAAATGACATTCAGGATACAATATAAACAAAGAATGTAAGTACCTTCCCACAGTCCTGGGAACACCACACTGTCTGGAAGAAGCTTATACAGCATGACCATCACAAAAGTGTCCACAAGGAAAAGGAAGATTTCACCTTAAGAGCTCCGGTGAAGCTACAGTGAATAACACATAAAGCCACATGCTGAATGACAAAGCTAATAAGAGACATCAAACATCTTCATGTCCTCTGAGCCTCATCCATCCTGCTTGCCAAACAGACAGGCGTTCAGAGAAATAAGGGAATCTAACTATGGGCAAGAAGAGCCTATCAAAATGCAAAAGCACCAGGAGCTGAGTTCAGGCTACAAAGCTGCCCCACTCTGGTATTTCCGAATCTGTAAATGTAGGACTTTGTAATGAAAAACTTCAATGTGACTTTGAGGTGTAGCAATTAATATATGAAGTTTATACTGCCCCACTAGGGAGACCTTCTAGGAACAGAAGTTTAATACGGTTTTAATTTCTGTACCTGGAAGAGTTAATCTCTCAGCATTTTGTCAGCTATTGAAACCATTGGTGTCCTTGGCCATTTCCTCATAGCTGTAAAGTGTACCAAGACTAATTAATGCTGTTGAAAGATCTGGCTCAGTGGGAAACACCATCCTAACATGATGATCTTGCCTTTAATTTCTGAGCAGACTTGTTTAAAACAAATTCAGGTATCCTGGCACAAAATACCCTTTGTTTTCAGAGCTATCAGACTTTAAAGTATTTTTTCACTTAATTGAAAATAAAATTTCCCCAGAGTGCTGAAGTCTGCTCTTAATGAATATGCGTAGCTCTAATTAATGTTAATTATTTGCTTTCACCAAGGGGAGAAGTGTATTACTTCAGGTGTGTACTTGGAATATGTTACTTCAGCCCTTCATGTGTACCACTCCAAGTGGTACACTCAAATGGAAAGATGCAGCTGCCTCAAAAAACAAGTGTCTAGTGGCTGAAAATAATCCAGATTGAGTGTAGGACAGGATGTACTACACCAGAAATAGCACAGCCAGGCTTCCTGCACCACACAAACACTGATTCACAGAGCTTGCACACATAGCAGCACAGAGATCACTGCTAGTTCATTTTTCCTCTGCACGTATGGGCAGGGGAACCATTTCATCAGATGCTTACACAATGCACTGTGTAATGGGCCGTGAGCCTGGGTATCACACTACCTCAGCACAAACAATAAACAAGCACTGGTCAGGCTGGGACCACACAAGAGGTCAGTGCTCCAGATCCAGAAATAAAGCCCGAATCTCTGGAAATCTAAGCTCAAGTTTTATCTACTCAGTTACACTTCATTTTGTGGCAGAGCTGAAGTCTCCAAGGGATGTTTCTTCCACAGCACCACTGAAGTAATAAGGCAGGACAAATTTAGCCCAGTTGAGGAACCTGAGTCATACACTTTCATTGTAAATAAACTACGAAACCTGGACATCTTCCATGCTCTTCCCCACACATGCAAGTTTATCCAAATACACCAACCTTGCCAGCATCTTTCTAGATGGTTACCCTTTAACTAGGGTTTTATTGGATAACTGTAACCCAATTTGCTGCAGCTGCGTGACCCTGATTCGCTTTTGGAATGGAGCAAGCTGTGGGAGGCAGTGCCAAGTAAGAGCCCACCTGCCAGGCAGCCAGTGTAGTTAGAAAGGACCAGTCTGAATGTGCAAAATCTGGCAGGTGGCAAAGACGTGCTGTTTATTTTTCCTAATGACAAAATTAGCACATTGATAATAATCAAACAGAGCTGTGTGCAATGGGGGTTTATTTAATTAACAAATGTCCTTTTTCAGGTGTGAGCAGGACACAGGCACTCTGCTCATCCTTGCAAGCTGTCACTCATCCCTGGAAAGCTCATATGGAAACTGCCTTCAAGTTCTTTTGTCTGGGTTTGCTCTGGAGAGGAGATGGTTCCTGCTTGCCTTTTTTTATCACGTATTCTCTTTCTGCAGAATGTTACATTCTTGCTCACATCTAAGATCACATATATAAAAACAGATTGTCTTGAAAAATGCAATGGAAAAGGCTTTCTTCCAGTATGTGTCCACAAAATAGTGTTGGGAATGCTGCCTCCTGCTACTTCCAACTATAGCAAATCTTCATATCTCACAACTGCCTGTTTGAAATTGGCTTTTTGTTATTAACTCTGACTTTAATATTTAATATTTAATATTTAATAGATAGAAACATCATACTCCTTGAGTACCTTCATGTAATACAGCAGCTCCACAGGCATGATCATGCTTTTTGCTAGCATCCAGCTCTAGGGACTCATCTAGTAGCAGGAGTAAGTAGTGGTGATACAACTATTCTTCTCTGGTTTTCTGTTATGCATCGAAGGAGTTGGTGCAGTTGCTCAGAGTTGCATCAGCCTGTCTGTGTCATATATGCAAAAGGCAGGCTGGTCAACAGACATACAAGAGAAATGATTTTTCTGTTGCATACTGTCCCTGAGAAAGAAGACATGTAAGGAAGAGCAGAAGAGCAGCAGTAGACACTTTATGCAAAAGTCAGTTCTAACAATAGCAGATGTTTTCAGCTTATGCCTGTTCAAGGTACAAAAAAAAAGAAAGAACCAGGATATAAAACTCACGATAATGTTTTAGTCGTTAGTGATTTGATCTAAAGAGATATCCTAACATTAAACTTGCCAAATTTGCCACCAACTTCTAAAACAGCCATGGACATTCAGGTGTTTCATGGACATTCAAGTTTTCACTCATCCTTTTATGAAAATAAGGCCCAGATGTGAGTTAAAAATTCTTATTTCATCAAACATTATGGCTGCTTTGAAATAAAGTTTTAGATTTCCTTTGCTTCAGCTTTGAATTTTACTCATTATGTTTTGTTCCGCTTTTTTATACTTTTTATCAGCACTAAACTCTATACTAGGCAAGTTCAGGTAGCCCTAATCAACATTCAAGAATTTGCAGGGTAGTCAGTACCACATAACCAGTGACAAGGTAATATTTGAATAGTCCTTCAGTAAGGACTGTTATGCAAGCTAGGCTTGAATTTCTCTCTTCAGTTGGGTTAATTTGGAGTTGGTGAAAGATGGAAGTAGATTTAAGAAGAAATTAAATGGATGCTAGCCATATATCAGCTCAGGAGAAAATTGTTCTTCTATGAGGCTATAGGGCTGTTTAAGAAGACTTGTGAGATTGTAGGAAGCCTAGTACATCAGTCATGGTTGAGATAGGAGCACCTCATCAGATAAATACAGTCACAAAGACATGAATCAGTGGTGTAGAGTCACTAAGCACCTTCACGATGCTGGGACAGAGTCAATGAGATGAGATGAGTCAGTAGGAATGTGACAGGAAGGCAGGGGAGGATGTGAATAGATTTACATTGCAACTAAGCATTGTATATTCATAATTGTAACTCTTCATTAAAGGGATCAAAGAACTGCAGGTCAAAGGCCTGCAGGAAGGAAAGGAAAAGAAGGGATTATAGTTAGCCAGGTATATGTAACAAGACTGCACTGGAAAACCGTGGAGTGGGATTTTAAGAAGTGGGAATAGGAGTTAAAAAGGGAGGAGCAAAGCTGAAAACCATTCTCATGTAGAGCCAGAGAGCCTTGGAAGCCAGAGTTTTTCATAACAAAAAAGAGCAAAGTGCTGAAGTCCAAAAATAAATTGAATTTGGCCAGGAGAATACAAAAACACAAGTCAGAAGTGGAATTGAATGGAGAGCAGAGGTCAGAAGCAGGCTGTGTGGCTGAAGACAATAGAAACGAGAGGTGAATTAATTCTCAAAATGAGTAGAACAATGCCCTATTAAAGGGGGCTAAATACAAAGAAGAGGGATGTTAAGGATGGAGTCAGTAACAGAGAACAGGAGACCATGGAGGTAAAAACTTCTAAGAATGATAATGGTGTTTCCATTGTAAGTACTGAATTAATAAAACTATTCTTTGCCGCATTTTGATGTAAAGGAAATGTTGCTGAGGCTGGAGACAGTTACTTTTTCTTTCCTGTGTGATTTTTTAAAATGCATGCAATGGGTAGTATGTTTATTATCAGCAATCAAGCTTGAGGCAAAGGAATAAGGAAGGAGAAAGAAAGAAGAGAGATCCAAAACTGTGTGTTTAACCAATTTTGTTGTTCCATTTGTTATGGAAGAGACTTTGTAATAAAAATCTGAAATTACACATGCACATATACACGTATATAACTTTTAATTCAAAGCACTGAAAATAGTAAATCCTTCTAGAGATGGATATCATCGGCTTTGTTTAAGGCATAATCTCTATTCCTTTTGAGTTTATGGAGCAAGAAGAGCTGTTGAAATTGAGTGAAAGCTGCAGACAGAGTCTTTAATCAATCTCCAAAGCTGTTTATTGCAAGTATACTATAAAGCAATAGAGATTAATGTCAGTTTCTATAAATCACAGCAAAAAGCATCTTCTCTTTCAGTGCCAGAGGTGTAAATATCATCCTTTTTTTCTCAGATTTTGCTGTAACATGCAGGCTGCAGAGGTCCTACAGGGGGAAAGAACACAAGCACAGTGTCATTTGATTCTAAAACAAGTAAATTTTAAAGCAACTTCTGTATTTATTTGGAGAATTGGAAACTGCTAGAAGTTTTAGGCACCTAATTCCTACTGTGCAGCTTTGAAAATCTCAACCCATTTACAGTAGAGAACTGCCAATTAACAGCAGCTACCAGTTGGGCAGGAATCAGCAAATTGTCCTTCCAGGGCTCATCCTATAGGTTCCAGGGTTAATCCAATGAACGCATCACTATTTTCTTCTTTCCTTCTTTCCTTGTAAAAGTAGTGGTTGGGCATTTCTTATTCCTACCTTCTTTTTGGGTTTTTTTTTTTTGAGAAGGGGGAAAAATAAAGTATGTGAGTGACAAAAGAAATTATAAAAATTTTCGGAGGCATATTCAAAAAGCATCTCTATTTATGTGGCTTCAAACTTGTTTCATGTTCATTTATGGTCTTATACTGTAAGAAATGGATTTAGAGGAGAGAGAACAGAAAGCCATGAGACAGCTTGTGTTGCAAAACTAAGATGCAAACAGGAAAATTATTGCCATATAAGAATGTCAACATGACACCTGAGCTTTCCCACCATTACATCAGTCCTGCTCTCCCATTGTTAGCTGTTGGTTAAACACCTCTACCAATACCCCAGAAGAAAACTTCGATAGCTGCCTTTTTACTCCTGTACTGATCCTTAGGAGATGCAAAGCACCTTATGAAGCTCCACAACATACCTACCTTCCTAGAGAGAGATCCTGCCCTTGTAATGAGGTGGCCAAACCTTCTCGTACCAACTGTGGAGATGCTCCCTCCTCCAAGAAGAATGTCACAGTGTTTAAGCTAGGCTGCTGCTCTGAACAATTCTTTGTAGGAATGTTTCTATATACAATGCTTGTACAGGAGGAGGCTGATAGAAATTATCATCTTGGGCTAGGCACTTAAATTTTCTATGGCACTTCAGGGTGAAAGTTGTGACTGCACAGCAGTGAGAATACAGTTTGATCGTAAGGAAGATCAAAGTAGAAGACAAATTCCTTCATCAGTGTCAGTCAAAATACTGCATTGTAAGAGACAGAAGTGAGCCTTGGGAGAAACAGTGTCTCACCTGAAGTCTCCTCATACCAGCTGAAGCTTTTCAAAAGCCGTGACATGTTGAAGCAAGACACAAATGCTGAGACCTCAGCAAAATGTTCAGTAAAAGCATCATCATACTGAAGTGTCTCACAAGATGCTTCCAGAAAAAAGAATCATAAACTTACCTTTGCTGAACATAAAGTTGTGCATAGGCTGAGACAGAAAAATGTGTTTATGTGTTCATCTCATTTCCTGAGCTCAAAGTCAGAATAGTGAAGTAAGATTCAGTCATTACATTTGGAGGAGGTTCCTACAAATCCCTCACTGATATATCTGAATCATTTTTTTTGCTTTCATTCTTGTTAAATAGTTAAGATGTCTGAATAGAATTTTCATTGGAATTCAACACCAAGGACAATATCACATGGATTAAAATCCAGTTTCAGAACAATTTAAAGCTATGCCACCATGTTTTACTGAGTCCCACACTGAAGTGCAAGGCAATGATAAAATACTAGGGTATCCAGACTGAACTCAGAGATTTTTGCTTACTGACTTTTGAAGAAAACTTTCAAGGAAAGAATATTCTCATTCCAAAAGCATTTAATAAATGCTAAGATACCAGCTCCATCTTAGTTAATTAAACTTAAGGAACATGGAAGTGGATAAAAGTTCATTAAATAGGTACAGGCTGATGGTGAATTGGAATACTAATTGAGCTTTTATGTGCTACAAAAGAGATACAAATGGAAATGCACTGTTATTCTAGTGAATACCTCACATAAAAGGCCCCAGTGGAGCAGAGAATGCATGAAGAAAATTGGATTGTAAAATCTCTGAGATAAAGATCAGTTCTATGAAACACGATGCCCCATTGCTTGCTTTTCTATTTTGAGAAGATTCTTTTAATAATGCTAACAAATGATGCAGTGACTGCTGTTGGTGTGTTTGAAAGGTTCACAGTCAGATTCAGAAATGCGGCAGTTAGATTCAGGACTTACAAAATAGAAGGGGATGTGATGGGACCTTCATTTATCTTTGAGTATCAGTGACTTAAAGAGCATGAAAAACTAAGAGTTACATATTCCAATTCTGTACTTAAACTTTTGTATCACAACCCTGAAATGCATGTGAACTATTCAAGCTTAGAGGAGAAGAAATGGGGCTGGACTGAAATGAATATACAAAAAATTTTTTCTGAAGGCTAGAGAACATAACCAAGCCACATGCTTCCCCCTGATTTTCCTCGTCCAGTGACAGTAACTGGCCATGTGTTGGGGGAGATACCTTGCATCTCCAAGCCCACTTCTGAGATGCTCCTTGAGACTGCACCTGACTTTTCCCTAGCAATAGTAGTGGTACTATGCAGCACACTTTCTTGAAACATTAAAAAGTACATTTCCCACACTTTCTGGAACACAGTTTATCTAGGGGCATTGACAGCCAGTGAAGAAAATTACGGAATGACAATAGGAAATGCTAAGAATCTAAACTCAGAAGGGCTGAAATCTGGGAGCATTTTTCTCTATCTGAAGTAAACGTTCATTGTATTGCTGTTTACAACTACCTGCGGGGAGGTTGCAGCCAGATGGGTGTAGACCTCTTCTTCCAGGCTGACGACACCAGAACGAGAGGGCACGGCCTCAAGCTACGCCAGGGGAGGTTCAATCTTAACATTAGGAAGCGGTTTTTCACAGAGAGAGTAATCGCATATTGGAATGGGCTGCCCAGAGAGGTGGTGGAGTCACCATCCCTGGAGGTGTTTAAGAGAAGACTGGACGAGGAGCTCAGTGACATGGTCTAGCAGGGAGGTGTAGGGCTGGATGACGTTGGGCCCCTTCCGGCTCGGAGTGGCCTGCTAGACTGTGAGGGATCCAGGTTGGTGTTATGCTCTGCGATGTGCTCTCGGTCTCCTTACGGGTGTTAGATGGTGAGTTGGACTAGATGATCCTTGTGGGTCCCTTCCAACTCATAACATTCTGTGATTCTGTGATTCTGTGATTGTAGGGTGAATGATCACTTTAGAATGTACTTTTTGTTAATTATGCATTGAGCCAGAGCTGTTCATATATTACCCTCCATATAGAATTTTCCAAATACTGTTATGTGGTCACATCAAATGTAATTTGAACTGTTCCCAGAGTTCACAACAAGATATTGAACCTAGACTTATGTCCTCTGTGTCCAGACAGTACAGTCTCTATGCATGTAAATTACCATTAAAAAGTCCATTGATCTATTTGAGTTTTTCTGCTATATTGAAAGATAATTTTGACTGTGCGGAGACATACCCAGACAGCCTAATTTCATCTACATCTCTATGTCTTCAGTGGTGTCTAGCCACGAGGAATCATTAGGCACAGGGACTCTGGGGGGATCTCAGCTGTTGTGGAACTGTTTGTAAATGGTGGGAATGGCCTGTCCTGGAGTGGCCTCCCCAGGAAAGGGCAAGGAATTTCAAGAGGCAGCTGGTAGGAACACTGTAAGTATAGTGGTGGCTTTGGGAGAGGGAGGGACTAGATGACCTTTGATCTGCCTTCCAGCCATATGAGATTATCATTATACATTCACGGTGATTTCTGTCAAAATACCTTCAGGGCACCTCACAGTATAGAAAAAAATTAAACTGAGATGTAAACATGCATCTTGCCAGGTCCAATTTAAAGTACTTACAGAAATCACACTCCTGTTATAAAAATATAATAGACCTAAAACTGTTATATCTGATTATTTAGGGGGATTTATAGATTATTCTTAGAATTCCATGTCATATAGGAATGTACAGGAAAGAGTCAAAGGTGTTGAGTGAAGTATTCAAAAATGAAAAACACTTCTTTTGGGGACCATTTTTCAACCATTCACCAACATGATATAAACGTGGGGAGGCTGCCATAATCCTAGGTAAGGCAGACAGATGAGATCATATCTGCATATGAACTGAAAACCTGATCCAGAGTGTGCACTGAACCGTGAGATTCTCATTGAGACCAAGGTTGCTCCCAGTCTTCAGCCTGTGCTAGTCACAGATGATGGGCTCAAGAGCAATCCAAACAAAAGGCAGTAATTTTCATGTCTCAGTAATTTGTTTGTCTACAAAAATAAACTCATGTGTTTGGGGTTTGGTCGACTAATTCCAGTTTAGGACAGCGCCTTGATCTTTCCATCTCCCCTGGGTAGTGATACTCACCTGAGTGAAAATAATTTACCTGTAATAACAATCCACACAAGGGAGAATGGAGAGAAGGAAATTATGTATCTGTATGCTTTGGCACTGTTAATTTCCACTACTTGGTAAAAGTCAAATATAACAGACACAGCTTCAATTGAGCTGTGAAGGTTATTTGATTTCTTCATGTTCTGCTGATGGTTTACCATCTGTTGTTCTGATAACAAAGCTAAAGGGAGTATTCACACTACTAAAATGCCCCCTGGTAGCACATCTCTCCCCATGTGTTTCTTCAGTATTGCTCTTTCTCTCCATATCCTCTCCCTCACACCATATCTAAGTTAATGTTCTTCATTCTTCCATTTCCTGTGATAATCCCAATGTCTTTTTAATCCTATTTATATTCACCTCACCGGCATTCATATAACCTCTGGCTGTGATCTTATCAGCTCCCTGGGGGAAGCATTCCTGTGACAGCCTATGGAGGAATTCTCTCCTCTGTTCTTCAAGGAAGTCAGACACATTAAAGACAGAACACTGGATTAGGTGGACCACTGCTTTGATCCAGCAGGCAAATCCCTCTAGAAGCAATTGAAGTTGGGTTTGGACAGAGATTAAATGAGGCACCACTAGAGAAAATCCAAAGTGTTGCAGGAAGCCTTATTTGGTACAGAATGTTTTTCTTTCTGAATCAGCAATGCCCAAGCAAATTCATGTTACTTTGCTGCTTCAAAAGCCATACAACTATAAGACTCTGATATCCCTGCCAATACAGACACACTACTTCACTGTACTGCTGTGTCCAAGATAAGATATTCTGCAAGTTTGTGGTTTACTGCCCCAAATGTGGTGTGCTGCCACATAGCATGATGCTGTCCTTGCTGCTATCACCCTTTCTCCCCAGGTTATTTGCTGTTTTCTCCAGTTTCTTTTTAATGGAAAGTTTTTATATCACCTCAGATCATTTGAGGACTGAAAAAACACAGCTATGGCTCCAGAGTGGAGACTATCTTGCTATTTCCAAGCCTCTCACATAGCACTGATTGCAGAGCCATTATTTCTTTGCATTTCAGGAGAGGTTTGTCCAGCTCCGTCCTGTCCCTTGCCTTTTCCAGTCACTCAGGCTTAGCTGAATTTTGTGCAGGTCTCTCTGCTCCATTAGTCCAAAGGAGTTCAGATGAGATCCCTGAAAGTGCGGCTTTTCCTTGTAGCAAGGCCATGGAAAAACAGCAGTGCCCAAGAAAATGATAGAATAAATTATTAACAGCTACAGATATCAATCCAAGAGTTTTCACTTACAAATAAATTCTTTTACTGTCTTCAATGGGAGTAGGATCAAGCTCTTAAATTGCATAAATGGATACACACTCAAAGCAAGTAAAATAATCCTTTATTTTTGTTGATGTAGAAATAAAGCAAAATGAAGGGAAAAAAGCCAAGGTTCCAGCTGTAATTTTTTATAGAAACTGATTGCAGACAATGAGAGGGTTGATATGAGTAATTAACTCACATTTCAACTAGATCAGCAAAACAATGGATTGTTTCTCTTCATTTACACATCCTTTGCCCCGAGTTTCCAGGGAAGCTTTGCAACCATCCTTCTGTAGTTCCATCCTAAGGCAGGCTCTGCACAGGGAGCTGCCCACATCCCAGTTTTTAGGTGGTGTGGGGGTTTCCTGAACTGCTGCAGACAGCAATGCAGCACAGTTCAGTTTTAAAAGGCCTGAGAGGTTTGCAGTTAATTATTGGTTTTCAGGATTTTCAGAGAAATGCATCTGCTGAAGTGATCCAGGCCAATCTCCCCCCTCACCCTTTTGCCCTTCCTTTGACTGTTTGGTAACAGTGTCTCTGCTGAGGATTTTGGAAAGAAGTCAAGAAGACACCAATAAATGCACCAGGCTGTGACTTTAGAGGACTTTGCATCTGGTCTGGGAGTTATAGTTATTAACTCCTCTGGCAGCCCATCATTTAATTTACCTGCTACTCACCCCTTCTGTGCATCCAGAGGATAATCCAGTCCACAAAAGCCCTGCTATAGCTGGTATAGAGGAGATCATTGTCCTATTCCCAATTTATCTAATGTAATCACTTCACTGCCTTCCTGTAAGAGCCCATCAAGAAGCTTTGGAATAATGTAGAGACATTAGAAATTAGAATTTATCGATCCTGAAGTTCATAAATTTAATAAAAATTGTGATTCTCCAAAGGAACTTAATCTTCATTTGTACTGTCAGTGGAGGTGTCAAGAATTAGTTTATGATTCATTAACCCATTTACTACTCCTATTTTTTCCATATTCAGCTTTTCAAGAAAAGGAAAGATACCTTGTGTGCACTTACATTTCTTTTGCCTGCTTTTGTGCTGGAGACACCAAATGACAGCCTCTGGAGAATGTAACATAGTTTTTCTTATTGACTTCAGTGGGATATGGTCCAGAATCTTTCACGAGAACCTCAATGCTGGTCACATAGACACACTTCTATTCAAAAATGGTATCAAAGAAAAATACATGTCTGTAAATTATTTGTTCAGTGTTACTCCTTAGAAATATCTTTTGCAGATATATATGCAAGCAATCCCAAGACACCAAGAAATAATTTCTCCATCTCCACACAATATCTGTGTTACCGTTCTATTTTCACTGCAGAGTGGCCTAAAGGTTTCTTGTCCTGTGACTGGGGACTGACTGGACTTGGGCCTGTCAGATAGTCACTCTCCACAGAAGTTTCCCTGTTGATATATCAATTTTCTTTTTTAAATGCTTAAAAATTTCATTCTAGAATAATTTAGGTTGGAAAAGAACTTTAAGATCAATCATGAAGTCCAGCTATTAATCCAGTACTGAAAAGCCCATCACTAAACCAGGTCCCTGAGTGCTTCATTTACACTTTTCAAAAATACCTCCAGGGATGGTGACTCCACCACTTTCTTGGGCAGCCTGTTCCAATGTTTAACAACCCTTTCTGTAAGGAAATTTTTCCTAATATCCAACCTAAACCTCCCCTGGCCAGACTTGGAGCCATTTCCCATAGTTCTAGCACTTGTTATCTGAGAGTAGAGACTGACTTCCATTTGGCTATAACCTCCTTTCAGGTGGTTGTAGAGTGATAAGCTGTCCCTTGAGCCTCCTTTTCTCCAGGCTAAACAACCCCAACTCCCTCAGCTGCTCCTCATATGTCTCACTCTCTAGGCCCTTCCCCAGCTCTATTGTCCTTCTCTGAACTTGATTCAGCACCTCAATGTCTTGTATGGAGAGGCCCTTATTATAGTTCTGTCTAACGGCAAGGATTGGTTTTATTGTTATTAGTTTCTGCTACCCTTTGTGGAGAAAGAGAATTTTAGTTAGTCTATTGCCAAAAGATCAGCACCTCTAGCTGCTCTTCTCGTCCTTGTTCCCATGCTGGCATGAAACATTCTGGCTAAGAAGAGAGGGTTTTCAGCTAAGCAGCACTAGCACCAGATACTGCAGAGTTGAACTATAGTGAGCTGACAGGAAAATGAAGATACCCCTGCTCAAGTCTCCTTCACTCTAATAATAGGTTCCCAAAATAACTGTGTATTTCTGTCCCACCACAAACTGCATTTCACATACCTTTCCCATTTTGGATGCCTGTTATTATTTCCATCTGATAAAACCTTGTGACGAAATCCATAGCCTTTTAGACACATTGAAAAAAAACCCATAATCTAGGGGAGCAAGAAAAAAAAAATCTATGCAGAAAGTGTGGAGAACTGTAAAACCTCTGACATTTCATCCAGAAGTGCTATTTTTAAAAGAAAAAGAGAATCCACAAAGGCAAATTGTCTATGTGATGCTGTTCAGATCTGCTCTGGAGCTCACAGAAGTCAATGGAATTCTAGTCATTGATTTTAGGAAACTTTAATGCCCACCTTTGATCTCTACTTACCTCTTCTCATCTCACAAGGTTTTTTCCCATCATTGATGTAAATAATGCAATGCAAAGCTTGTCTTTGACCTTCTTTTGTCCTGCACTTATTTTGCTACCCAGGAATACTCCTTCATCTGGTGTCATGAAAAGCAACCCCATTTAGATTCTACTATCAGGACAACCTACAGTTTTGTAGAGGAAACAGAATATCTGGGGGAATATCACTGCCAGAGTTAATCTAGATTTTAATAACTCACTCCCCAGACCCATTGCCAGCTGTGATAGTGCTGCTGCCAACCCCTGCACACAAGAAACTTGTGGTGCGATGCACTGCTCAGTCTTGGGCATGACTTCAGGCAGCAGCAAGGGGTTATTCTGCTTCTTGGCAATGTAAAACTGTTGTTTTCCTCATGAGCAGAGCCGGAACATCATGGAAGAAGGGCAGCCTGTCTCCTCCCTAGGCAAGCATGTCAAGGGAAGAAACAACTACGCAACAAGAGATGTGACAAATGGCTTCTTTTATTTATCTCACTACTATTCTCAATTAAGCATCCTCTCACAGGACTGATCTTTCCAATTAAAACCACAAGCAGAAAATAAGAAAACATAAAGACGAAAATTATTGAAAGTTTTGGGTGAAAAAAAGTATCTTGAGTTACCAGTCAATAGAGAAACTCTTTTCTGTTTATATTTTGACAGAATTAGCAAAGATAAATACTTCTGGGAGGGCCACTTACTGTACTGGGTCACTTAAGAGTCACAAGAGTACTTTTAGAATTTAGTTTTTGCTTCAGAAATTGACCTCAAAAATTCTTCTGTAGAGGAAAGGTACACGGTTGACTGCACTTTTTCTCACTTTCTTGCTTTCTCTCTCTCCCTATATACCCATATGTCCAATAGCCCATAGCAATTCTTCTCTAAAATTCTGCCTATAGCAAAGTTAAGATGCAGGCACAAAGCCCCGGGCTCTTTACACTCTTAAGTACACGTATTTCAGTTTCAGTATCCTTTTCCTAAATGGCTGTCCTAGAAGCAAGGAGTGAAAACAGCCAACAGTTCAGCTACTTCACATGCAGACTAATCACATACTTCTGCCTATATCTTTTTTAGAAAATATCATCTCAGTTCAATAGGTGCTTAAACTGAACAATATCCATGTCAACACTGTGCCCTCAGTACTTCAACACCAGGTTCACTAACAATAATGACCATGCACTTATTTTTCAGGTCCATGCAGGGACACAAGCAGAAATGGCTGGTAAAGCCATGTCTCCAGTGAGCCAACAAGCAGGAGACAGTGGCTGAGGGACTTTTTGATCCATTTGGGATTGGGAGGATCCACAGAGCATCCTGCAGACTTGAGCGCTTTCTGAGACAATTTGATTCAGCCCTGGCTAATGCTGCTGCCAGTGCTTGGGAAGGAATATTACATATAAAGGTGATATAACCATGAATAAACATCCAGCAAAAGACCTGTCACTGACCATAATCTGGAGAACACTCTGCAGGGACACCAGAAGTGTCAGAGGTGTCCTGGTTAATGTTGCTACATGCTGTATAACCGAGCATGCATTAATGGATAAATTTACAGCAAGTATGCTCAAGAAGTCATAGTATTTCAGGCTTTTGACTTTTTTTCAGAGAAGGAATATTTCTCACCATGAGGATCTTCTTGTGGCATCTTTCCACACCAATATTTAGTACACTTTGGGTTAGGTTGCTTTTACTACCTATAACAACTCTTTACAGGGCTCTGTCACTGCAAAGCCACTTAATGTTGAGGATTTCCTGGCTATAAAGTAAAAACTGTTTTGCTGCAAAGAGAAGTTTGCCTACAGTTTGGAGGAAGACTTGCAGAGCTATGTGTTACTCTAGGTAATTTTACATGCTCTTTAATATGCTGAGATCACCAAAACATCCAGGGTTTGAACAACAGTTGCAATAATTTCTGTGACCATGACTTTGTGGAAAAAATGTAGATTCAAGGAGCAAGAAGAGAAGGGCTCAAGTGATGAACTCAGCATGATTTCAAAAATGCAGTTCATTTTATCTGTCTGAGAGTAGCTATCTGATATTGGGAATGTACATGGCAGCCTATGTCCAGGTTTTAAAGCATTTTTTATGACCAAACACAGCAATTTCATTATTTCCACAACATCTTCTTCCCTGAGGACATTTCAAAACACCGGAGAACCTCTGGAGAAAATCTCAACTACACAAATTGGATAACTGGACAAGTTAGTCCAAGTCTTGCCAAGAGTCCAGGTCCTGGGAACCTGCATTAACAGCACTGGAAAATGATGTCATCAGCACCTCAGTTCACTTGTCCTTAGAATGTCCTCCAAAAGCTGCCAGAGATCCTGCGCTGAATCTTGTAGTTCTCACCTGCCAAAAGTCATAAGGGCTGATCAGTAAGACAGGATGGGTCAAAAGGGGAAAGTAAAAATATAAAAGAGTTGATCTTAAACTGGAGGTGTGCAATGGAGCAAAGATAACTTATATTGGGAGAAAAGCCTTAAAAATTATTTTCCACACCAGCAACAACTGAGAGACTTGGTGGCAAATTTGTGGGTTCATCTTTTCTAGTAGACATGCAACCAAATGATGCTCATCTAAGAGAAACAATTCAGGGATAATGTAATTATCCTGCCATTGTGACTTACTGCAGATCCCATTGACCCAAAGGTCACTGTAATTCCTCAAGCACAGATAACCTGGTGTTATTCCATGGCTGGAAAATCATTTTCATATATATATATAAAAGCCTTTTACTTACTGTAACAATAAACTATAGTGATCTGATCAGGCATCACTGCCTCAGCATAGGCAGTTTGACTTCATAAAAGCACATTAAATCAACTGCTGCTAGGTTTATGAGTAACAGCTTATGGGAGTCCTCAAGAAAGTTCTATGCCCATTTAAAATGAGTCAAGAACTGTGTGTATGCTATTCTCCTTCCTGCAAGAAAAACTTTTAATTTATAAAAGTGGTTCATTGTTCAATATCCATTGTGTTTTCTTCATTAACTCCAAGGTTTGCCTCATTTCATTTTTCCACCAAAGGGGAAAAATATATTGAGCTGTCAGTGATGTTATCTGTGAAGAGAGGCTGTGGATTTCATATATTGGATCTAAGCTTTACAAATAGTCAAGTAATGGGAAAGGCTTTTGTAATAAAACACAGGTAAAAATAAGCTTGCAAAAATCAAAGTGAAAAGAAAAGTCTAAATTGTTTTTACAATCAGTTATAGTCCCCTGAGTTGTTGATCTGTCTCTTCCTGTTGAAATTTTTTCTTATATTTTCCAGAGTTGGTAAATCAGTATTTGAAAACAACTGCATAAAAATAGTATCTCAATTGCTTCACAGATACTATCGTGTAGTTGTCGCCCACATGAGAGGAAGCTCAAGTGTGCACACAAATGCACATACTCTCTGATCTGATTTAGTCATGGGAAAACTGGAGTTGGAACTGGGCAACAACATTGATTGGTTAAGATGATAGAGAGTGAAAGGAGGTTTCCATGAAAGACTGGGACTCGGTCATTTCATTTGATCCTGACCCATTTGACAGGGGACAACCTGCAGTGCAAAAGAAAGGAGGTATATTTGCAAACAGACTAGGAGTGAGAAGAGGTTGGAATAATTTCCAAAGAAAAAATGGCAATTGAACAAGTTTGAGTAAGTGCTGAGTAAGGGGGAGAACTCTGATGCTGGGGGGAGGAGGGGCACCTTGAGGTGTTGGACAAATCTCAAATGACTTGGAAATGCACCATTATGGAGGCACTAGCAAAACCAATTG
>WEKX01010577.1:368952-404166 GCA_013390025.1 Pitta sordida | reverse complement strand
TTTTTTTTAATTTCTCATTCACTAATAGCCTTTTTCTTCCTTGGAAAGGGAAGGTGAGCTGAAAAATGCCCACTGGCTTTTTCAGTGACCCTGGGGGTTTTGGTGTGACAATGCCAATAATAAAAACTAATTTCCTCCTCTGATTTCCTCATATGTACAGAACAAAGATTGCTTCTGCCTGTGAAATAACCCATCAAATAACTGGTCTAAAACACATGCACATTTTTTCTTCTTCTTTTTAAGAGCTCACTTTTTAATCCAGTAACAATCACAAACAGCAAACCAAGTCACGGGTGGTTTAGGTTTCCCTGTCGTGGTATATTACTGCTATAATTGATTGCCAGTTAACTTGTGTTAGCCAGCCAGTTCAGTAAGCCACAAACATTCATCTCCGGGAATAAATGTTTGCAGACTGTCTATACTAGCATTTACAAATGCATTATCTAACCAGAGTTAATTCCAGCCATCCTTTAACAAAATTAAATCTAGTATAGAGAAGAGCTCCATTATTACTTTTCCTTGTACAGCTGTTTTTTTGATTGTTTAGGTGGGTTATTTGTTACTGACAGTATTGCATTACAAATGCTCACGTCAGGGCTTCCCTGGAGCTGCCCTTATTTGTCTCTCCTCTTTGGATTTTTTTCGGCTGCCATGACTCCTTTTTTCTCTCTCATACCTCCTGAGAGCCCTTCTTCAGCTCAAATGTGGGTCATCAGTCTAGCACAAGTCTCTGTTTTATCAGTAAGGTGGTCAGCTCCTCTTCGTGATGTCTACACATTGATGCACATCAGCAGCAGAGAGAGGGACGTGGAAATAAGTGATCTCCTGTTTTTATACCTCTAAATGTACCTCTCCAAACTGAGGGTTAAGGAAGCACATACAGACACAAGGAATGGTTCTTTCCCCAGACAAATTATGAGATATCCAGCTAACATGGCAGGAGGGTCAGGGAGAAGAGATACAGGACATATTCTATGTTCCTCATTTTTTGTTGTTGAAGGAAGATAGGAAAATGGGAGAGATAAGAGAAGTAGTAGAGTAATGACAGGAAACTGCCAGGAAAAAAAATAGGAAAGAGCAGGTAAGTCAGGATGGTGACCAAGTGCACTTTCCAGTAGATCAGAGAAATGGTTCTCATGCTTTTGGTGCCATCTTCCAAGGCTGTAGTGTTGGGAGAGCTAGTAATATGTAGTAGCAATATATGGTAGCAAAAAGGTAGTAATATATAGTCTTATGTGGCCCAAGAAGAGGTTTCAACCCCAAACTCACAGTGAGCACGAAAAAGAAGCCTTAGAGATCTGTGTCTTAAGTCTAAAACACATTTACCACTGAGCCTTAATGGGAGAGGACAGGTTATGAAGAGCAACACTGTACAAGAAAACATCTTTAGGAAGGAGCAAAGATGATGCAGTGATTCAGGGAGAGATGGTAAGTCAGGCTGGTACCTGTGTAAACACATTGCTTGAATGTGTTTACAACCCCTTAAAGCAAAATTTGGCTTCCAGTCACTAAAATGCCTCCAGACAGCCCCAGGGCTGCTTAGGTAGGGGCATAAATGGTTTGTGATGCTGAGGGTCCTATTGACAAATTGCCAGGAGGCTGAGTCACACTTAATTTGCATATAAATTGCAACCATTTTTATCAAATATAAATGCACACAATCATAATAGAGCGTTTGCTTATTCTTCCTTCTCCTTTGAGAGATGAATACAAATTGTTTGCCTTTAAGTTTAATATTAAATAGCTGCATCACCTCAATATTGCAGAAAATGGAACAGAGGGAGAAGTTGGCAGTGGAACATAATTTCGGACCTTTGCAAACCAGGTGTGGCCAAGAAAAGGTTTAGTGGGCACTCACATGAACGATTTGATAATTCCAGACAAACCAAAGGTGAAAAATTTCAAGCTAAGGGACCTGCCAGGTTAGTTCCATTCCAGATAAAATGCAAAATTTAATTGTACCAGACATTTATATTGATCTCAAGTCTGATTGTTCCAGCCATTAGGACTCCTACAGTTCTGGATTGAGAGGTTCAAGCTTTTTCCCAAGGCAAAAATTCTAGTAGTGGCTCTGTTCATAACACCAGACTTGCAGTCACAGTTTCAGGTAATGGGTTAAACACATTGCTTAAGACATTAAATTACACTGTCCTAGATTCCCAAAAAGGACACTTGCCCTGACCTTCTCCTGTCCTTCCTGCACTTGCTGACTGGGTTTTGCAGTGTGAGGGCATTAATGCCTAACATTTTTACCACTGTTCAGAAATTATTTCATTCACAATGTAGACATTGTGTCTTCTATTAGCCAGATGATACAGTATTTGGAGTTTAGTCTTCTTTATGTTTTACAGTGACACAGGTTAAGAATATTGCTGTTAGCTCCTAACCATGCATAGTGATAACAATCCTTTCCTATGAAGTGCAGACGACTGTGAAGAACCAGAAAAGAATCAGCTGACATGAGGCCAGCAGTAAGAATTCACCATTACAAGGCCTGAGGGAAAGATGTTAATAGGCAGCACTTGGAGATCTGCAAAGGAAGCAGGGGAAAAGGCACTACAGCTACAAGGTAAGAAGAGTGCTGAATTCATGAGCTTAGGACAGAAAAAAGTTTTCTTTTGTGCATGGAAAACCTGGAATTAGCTGAATGCACACTGACAGCAACAAAAGATTCTCTTTGTGTGGTGGAGGAATTTGTAAAACCTCGTCCTTGTCTCCTCTGACTGTCACAGGGCAGCAAGCAGACAAGTTTTCCTTCTTGCTGCTATGTTTTCTTTCACTGTTTGGAAGAAGCTCTTTGTCTCTTTTCCTTTAGCTTACAGCTAACATTTCCTTCTCCCCTGTTGTCTTTACAGGAGGTTTCTTATTCTTTACAGCCAGTGCTGTGAAATATCAAGGACTAAATTTGGCTCTGAGCTGTGTGTTCTGGCAAACTTCAGAACTGCACTAATAGCCTCCCCAGGTTTGTGGCAAGCCTGTCAGCTGCTTTTCCACTGGCAGCAATAGAAGAAACTGCAGCCAGTCAACTTGCTACCAGTACAGTATGCAAAGGATGAATCCATGTATGCAGAGCTCTTGAGAGACCATCGTCTACTGGAACGCCTTTCCCAAACCCTCCCCTCCCTCACCAATGATCAAAAGGAGAAGAAGAAATTCAAGTTCCATGATCTAAGCATGATCTCCCTCATTGTCATCTCCAACCCTAGCAATGTGGTGAAATCAAATGTTCACACAGTCATACAGATTGAGGTATAGATAATGTCAAAGTAGATCCCCACATGCAAATTTCTTTGCCAACTTCTAAGTACGTGAGGGTATTAATAGCATAGAAACTGCCTGCCTTCTTTCCCAAACTACCATATCAGTTGTCACAGCTGGGAATTTGGTAAAAGGGACGTGTTTTCTGGATAACATAAAATTTAAAACGTCTCTTGGAGGACTTTCTTTGAACCTGCTTTGTAGCCTTCAGTTCATTTACTGCTTATTGCACAGCAATTAACATCAAAACTAGTAGTCAAAGATGGGTCTGGCTATGATTTACATGCTTCTGGCAGCGCAACAGAGATTCAATATATAAATGAGAATAAAGTCAGGTATTTCAACCACCTGCCTGAGAATCAGTATTGAGAGTTTCTAGCGGAGACTTAGTCTCACTGGGGAGAAATAAATGCCATAGGAAAAAGAAGGTAAGACAAAACCACCAGGAAGCGAGAAAGTTTGCTGCTCTCCTCTCTGAAATTGTGGGATTTATATCCTCTGAACACCACACAGTGTTGATTGTTACACACTTAAACATTGAATAGTGTTGGTCTTTGGTATCACTGTAAATAGCATAATTAAAAGGTACTCTACACCTCAAGGAATAATGATCAATATATACAGCAACGGCCAACAGTCTGACTTCATCACTACAGAGTTGCTCCCTAAAAACTTTAGACATTTATAATTGCAACTTGTTGCTACATGAACAGTAAATTAGAGCTAAGGGTAGGAAAGAAAACTTTACTGCAGAAAGGTCATTACTTCAAAAAAGGTCTTCTGTCATGCGTCTGTCCTAAGACAATTTGTTGCATGCAATTTGTACATAACTAAATTATGTCAACAGTTGCAGAGCTTATTAAAAAAAATTTAAACCCAGCAGCAAAAATATTAATTATACAAAATGTCTAAATGGAGAATTGAACTGAGAGTCATAGAGAGAAAAATAATTAATCTTAAACTATAAATTAGTCAAACTATATGTGTCAAGAAGTGGAATGTACTCAATTGGCAAAAGAAAATTCTGGAGAAGGATTCTTTATGGCCTGGCTTTATTGTCTTTCCTGGTCTCTGTGACAAGGCCCATCTGTCCACCCTGAGTTGCTTGCTAACACATGTGAGGACAAGGCAGAGGCCAAACATCACCAGCTACAGGGATATGTATTTGCATGCTCATGCAGTGCTGATGAGGTTGATTATGTATTTTAGCCACAGCTGTAAAGCCTCCAGGCAAGGACAAGCCTTAAGCCCCATCAACTGTGTGGTGTGATAGGCTCCATTAGCAAGGGATTTCTTGCAAGCCTGTGCTCTCTATTTTGGGGGTGACCTTGCTGACATTTCTTCTCATCAGACCTTTGGGGACCTCTTGTCTCAAGGTATTTCCACAGGAAGGTAAGAAGGGTCCTCTGCTGCATCTGACACCTCTCTTGGGTAGCTTTTCTCAGTGAAGGGAGCCCTTCCATCTTCAGGATCCTAGACAGACAGGTGGACACAGCTCAACTCCCCCTTTTAATGCTGATAAAATAAGTAATAGGTTGGACTTGATGATCTCAAAGGTTTTTTCCAACCTAGGTGTTTCTATGAAATTGGTGTATTCTTGTTTTCTTTCTGATAGATTTAACTGCTATTCTAAAGTTTTACAGAATCTGATTCTTTTAAGCAAATATTCTCCATGTGATATAATATTTCAGATGGAGCTTTTTGGTAGTGTTGGTTCTTGACTATTAAAATACATGCCTAGTAAATAATTAAAGATGAAAGATTGAATTTAGTAAGTGCTCTAGTGAGAAGATGGCACATTTTCCCTCACAGGCATGTAATAAGAAATGCTGTTTCACCAGTTAAGTAAGCAGCATGCAGAAATAAAATCTTCACAGCCTAATCCAAAACTTGCTGCAGTCAATAGAAACAAACCTATTACCATCAAAGATGTTTAGATCATCTCTTTACTGAATAAGTGCCTGTATTATTGGAATGGCTGGGAACAAAGAGAATTATCAGCTGTTACTGATAGGACAGCAATTCAGCCATCTCTGCATTTTTGCAGGAGGCATCGCCTATGGGTGCATGGATTTTGACAGACAAAAAGGCTTCTCAAAAATTCAAGCATGTAATACAGTGAACCCCCATTACTTGCAGGTTGTTGGGTCTGATCCGCCTCGCGCAAATAGTGAAATCCACAAAGATAGCGAACCCACTACACAGTCGAGTATGCCAGGCCCATAGCCATGCCCCCTCCCCATATAAGGTCTGGAGGATGGTCCTGAGAGCAGGGCTTGTCTCAGTTGTCCAGCTGTGTTGCGCCAAGGTGGGCAAGTGCTGGGGTGAGTGGCAGGTGACGACTGCCGAGCTCTGAGCCGCGGGGTCGAGCGCCAAGCCGCGGGACCAGGGGCCAAACCGACTGGGGTCTCGGTACGTTCTGAGCATGCGCTGAGGTCGCACAGCTCGCGGAAAAATTACCCGCAAATACTGAAGCTCGCAAATAGCGGGGGCTCACTGTATTTGGTTTCTTCTCTTTTCTTTTGTATAAAAAGATCATGAATTTTCTTACATACTCTTTAGAAAAAGCCTCAAATGACAGTTTTAACTCCAGAAATAAACATGTACAAAACTTTCTATGGATGTTGCTCTACTATGCCCACATCATATTAGAGAGCAGACCACAGTCACACCAGCTAACTTCCATTTGCAAGGGACAGATCATGGCTCTTTCTGTTGCTCATGGAGAAAGCTAACTTGGTCATGCAGAGTTCTACAATGCCAGGCTCCACTAGTGACATAGCATATATGCCTGAAGTCAGAGGCTGTGAATATCCATTTACATGTACTTCCACGCACATCATCGTAAGATTGCTTCAGCATTCCACAAAAAGGTCCTCAAAAGCTCTGCGCAGTACAAAAGCACTACCTTTTGAGAATAAACTCAAATACCTTTTAGCTTTGGTGCAGTTTTTTAGATACAATTACCTCATTTATCTTCTTTGCTTACTTTACTCTTTGTTGCCTTGTTATCTAAAATGTTTGACCATGTCTGTGGTTACCAGTTCACACATTTGTGCTCTTCTTCAGCCACAGGTACATGGAGAAGTAGTTTTGTCTTTACCCGGCTTCTGTTAGCACCAAAATTGAGAAATTTGCTTTGACTTATTGTCTAATAGACTTAGGAATTCTATTGACTTCCTAAGAAAGATACTCTTCACCTTGTGCTTGACTCAGTGCATTAAGCCGTAAAACAGGAAAAAAAGTGAACTGTGTTTCTTTTGAAAAAGGAAAATTGAAAGACCTTTTTCAAAATAGCAGAGGAAAGGTCCCTTAATGGACTTAGACTGCATTAAAGCTGCTATAAAATACCATACAGCTTATTATATTACTCCAGCCATTTTTATTGACTAAGCAAAAAAAAAATCTAAACAAAAAGATTTAAAACTTCTTAAAATCTATTTTAATATTACCTGAGTTAACATTTAAGCAGTTTTTGGTGTTTCTATCTGTTTTCATTCCTTTCTTTTTAATCTATTTTTGTATTAGTATTCTTTACATCAGGAGCAACTGTTTCCATACAAGGTGATGGCCAGATAGGTTAGAGATTTTTCAGTCAATTATGCCATGACACATCAAAGAAGTAAAATATTACAAATCATCTCAGTACCATTGATATTAGTAGCAGCAGAGACTTTAAACTGCATGAGTCAGCACCACGGTAGCTGAAAGATTGTATCTTGGATATACCTAATACCATAGGCAGTAGTAAGAGCCGTTAAGTAATCAGAGGACAGGTTTGGGGGGGGGTTAAGAGTGACCTGGTAGGAGCCACTGACCAACTGAAAGTTTATGTCTGGGAGATGCCATTGTTGTTGTGAGTCCAACACACATACGCTAATGTCCAGCACAAAATAAAGTGTAAGGGCTCATTTTTGCTCAAAGCCAGGCTGATTCAGTAAATAGATTTGGGGGGATGATTGCTTGGATTGTCTCTCAATGCGCCATTCAACTTTTAATAGCAGGTATAAAAATTTTATCTGATTTTCTACTCCACTCTTTTGAAATATTAACCATTGATAAATTATTAAGCTAAATATAAAGTGGTACAAATGTACATAGATTTCATGAAGGGGTCTGCTCAGGCAAGCTACATAAAGGGACTAGTTTTGCGAGTCAAACAGGACAGAATTACTTTTTTTTCTGCATGTTTGTTGGCCCAGGTATTTCCCAGGTACCTACATGTTAAACTCTCCATTTTTCTCAAAAGGTTAATAGTAAGGGACCCCCAAGAAGTCTATTCATCCACCCTAAAGCAGTTTCAGTACATTTTTGCTTTGAACCAAGCTGTTCTTAAGAGACCTCTCTGAGATATCCCCTATTGGTTACTACTGTGTATAACAATATTTTTGTCCCTCAAGATCTAACTGCAATACATCTCTGATGGTTCTGGCAGCCTGATGCTTTATGTACATATATAAAAAAGTTTGAGATTAAATACAGTGGCTCTTCTTGTGGCTTCATCTTCACTCTCTTTTCCTTCTAACTACCCCTATCAGCTTATGTCCCTGGGGCTCATACATTTAAAAACGCAGGTCATTTCCTGTCCACTTTCCTGGGCTTGCCTTAATGAGTCCATGTCATGGTGGAGGGAAGGGAAGCTATGTTACCACAGCAGTGTAGCTGCCATGGTGAACTCCCCTTCCACAATGGGTCCAGTCTCCCTGGAAAATGGGAGCCTGGTCACATGACACAAGGAGGAACATGTTGGATGTGAACTCCTGAACACTGTCCTGGCAAAGAAAAATGTTGACTTTTCATGATTTGAGAGATGTTGCTCCATTGTCCCCTGAAATGCCATGAATTCTACCATAAAGAGGAGGATTTTCCAGGATTTTACAGTCACCCCAATTGTAAAAAATCAGAAAAAAAGACTGAAAGAGTGAATATTGTGTCAGCTCTTAGAGAAAGCTGTGTGCACCGGGGAGCAAAACTTGCAGCTCACTCTTTGTAACATGGACTTCAAAGAGACACTGTGCAAGTCACTGGAGGAAAAGCCTAAATGCCACTGTGGGTATTGTTTGTCCTTACATAATTCCAGTACCTTTAGTACTATAAAGAAAAATGCAAAATCTGGCCCAAAGTATTTGGAACATGGTGAATTACCCTGGATATTAGCTGTATTAAGTTACCATGAAAGTATAAGCTTTAACAAAAGTAATTAGCACTCATACCTTGTTTTACATTGGCAATGCACTTCGTGGATAAGAGAATAACAGTGGTGTTAAAGTCATGCACATTGTGCTTTATTAAACTAGTGGATTATAGCCCTTCAGGTTAAAGCATTCTGAATAACGAAAGAAAATCCAGGTGCAATTTGCTACTGCTGTTTTGCTGTAATACCAAATTCTTGCAGGGTTAACTCTTTCCTCTACTTGCTAGATTCCCTACATGTTTGCAATTTCAGGTTGCCATGAGATCATTTGCAGCACCTATGCATTTGTTTGCTTGGTTGCAAGAATTGTGAAAAGTGTTAAGTATGAAAAAAGTGTGAATACAGATCAAGAAACTGCTAGCAGGAATCTATCTAGATTTCTTTTCCCATTTTAAAATGGTATTTCTTGCTTTGAACCAAGAGGTTGAAGGATCACTGCATGTTAATTGTTACATGCTTGCACCTCTCTATTTTGCATAGATTTTTTTTTTCCTACCTTTCCTTACATAAGATGCAGAGCTGCTACCCTTCCCCACAGCTTGCCACAGGTCATTCCCTTTTCTATAGCAGGACATCTAGTTTGAAAGCTGGGTTATAGTGACAAAAATGCTCCTACATAACTGACTGTTGGTCTAATTAAACCAAGATACAACTGAGCTGTGAACTGGCTGATGAGAATCCAAAGCCTGTTATCTGAGTACAACCTTTGGAAATAGGACTTACCCTTTCTTCTGTACAGCACTGCAAAATTACTTCTTGAGTCAGTACTCATCTTTACTGCTTCAGCTCAGCTGAACTCCCTAGGAGGAAAACAAAAATGCAAGCTTGCTCAGAGCTCAAGATTTTCCCTGAGGAGGATACCACATAATAACAGCATCAGCCAAAATAATCTAGGACCTTTTACCATCAAAAATATTTCACTGATCACCATATAATATACGACATTTTCTGACACATGTAAAATTAAATGAAAGTAAGTTATCTTTAATGCTGCTTCAACTTAAACATTTCATGAGTCTCTATACACACTATATATATTTACATTTTGTTTCTCTGAAAGCAAGACAGTTTCATTAATTGATTACACAAAGGAAGGAATTTTCTTTTTCGTGCATAGGTATCCTGGGGTACCTATGATAACTATGATATCACTGACTTCCCAGAAGTCAGTGTTGTTGTACTGGGAGAAGAATGGACATTCACTGCGTAATAAAATGAAGAGTCTCCAGAAAATCCTCTGAGAAGGATTTTATGAAACATAGAACCCTTGAAAGGAATATATACCCACAAACCCACATGCCGCAGGCTTTAACGCAGCCTCTAACTACCAGAGGTTAAAGCAGTTTTTGTGGGCAACCTTCTCCATAATTAAACATTGTAGGGTTTCATGTACTGTGTTTGCAGGTTGTATCAGCCATTGCTAGAGAGAGAATTTATGAACAAACTGAGATTACAGTCTGCTCTGACAATGCTAATTTTACAGTAGAAATGAACACGTTTGATAAAAGTAGAGGTAAATTTAATTGGGATGTCAAAATAAATTTTAATACCTTTAAAATAATCGTGATTGTATTGTGCACTAAGTTTGCTTGCAAAGGTGCAATACTTGAGGTAATCCAGCTGACTTCTGTACCAGGACATAAGTTAGATCCAGATCTGTCTCAGTACTATCATTCAAATACACCAGTTCTTGTATTTACATGAGCGTGGAGAGTGCACCACAGCAAGATAGACGTTAGGCAGAAAGTCATATGTTGGGGGTTTTTTTCACTGCATTACATGCCTGGTCTGACATCCCTGGATATGTTCTTTTCCATCACCATGACATGCTATGTTAAAGTAATGCATTGCAAGTGAAGTAAGTGTTACCATAAGGAAATCTTTCATAAAATCATGTCAAGGGGAAGTAACACATTCCATTCAGACCAATCTCCCTGATGGAAAATGGTGCATTGAATTAGCAGAGATTGTCTAGCTCCATGGATAATTTATCACTGCCACCAGCTGATCTCTAGAAAAGGCTTAAAAATAACAAAAGACAACTAATCCATTTAAAAAAAAAAAAAAATATTGAAGATGTGTTTCAAAAGCTCATTGGTGCTTTTTGCATTAAAAAGCTTACCCTGGTGCATTCCATTGATGGCTTTAGACTATTCTTCACATCATTTGCATGAAGAAGCTTACAGCTCTCCCCAGACAGAGAGCGGATTACAAATGTTCGTAAGTCAATAGCCTTCACATTTTAAAGTATTTGCTTATTAAAGGCTACTTTAAAAAGTTCAGAATAAAAACCTTGCTATTCCTGTTTGACAAGAAAACCTTGGCAGTTCTCTAATTCTCAGTATAAAAATGATGCTTTACATTTCTTCAGCAGTTTCCCTCCTAGGATCTGTAGGTGCTTTGGATAGTTAACGTAACTCTAATATGTATCCCTAGAAACATCCCTCTGCAATACAGAACTCTTTATACCACCTTCTTGCAAGAGGAGGTCACAAAGCTGGCATGCAAAGGCAATCAATTCAGCTTGGATTCCTACTCATGGGAAGGGATTTTTGACAGATTTTGATGGATTTTGATAGATTTTGATGGATTTGATAGATTGTTTGGTATTGCCAGGGCTGAAGGACCTTCCATGGGCACATTGGCTGACCTTCACAACAGCGAAGGATTGTGCCCAGTGAATTTCTAAGCTCATAATCCCACAGATATGGCCCCAAAATACAGCCTTTCTGCATGCATTTACAGGCAGATGTTGTTTTGTCTTTGCTCAAATCTCAAAAGAGGAAAAGTCAGTATGATCATACATATGTCTATACAGTCCATAGTGTATCCTTCCAGCCAGCAACTATGAATCTATGAAGAATTCTAAGTAATTTTGACATAGCAGAAGAGACCTCACAGATGGTCCAATGAATTCTATGGGAAAAATATTGTAGGTCTCAATCTATTACTGTAGTAGAGCCCTAGGGGTACAAGACACAAATCCACAACAGACTCACTTCATTAGCCAGGAAGTTTATGGACTAGGCTATTATGCTGGGACAGATAAAGAAATTCAAATTCCAGCACAGACAGAGAGAAATATGTAGGATGAATAGTACAATAACCTCAAAATGATTGTACCTTTATCTTAATTCTCACTAGAGGTTGTTGCACAATGTTTTTTTTAATTAAGAAAAATAAAAGTATTTAACAAATATAATAAAAATTCAAGGTGCAAATATACTTTGACAGAGTCAGAGGCAACACTTTTTTTCACTGAATTGCAAGACATAGTTGTAACCAGAGGTTCACCCTCTTGTCTAATGGGGACCAACAGGTTGGTTTGGAAGATAGAAAAAAAATATTTAACAAAACTATTGGGCCCAATCCAAATAGCAAATATTAGATAAGAATCAGAAAGCCTAGTGGGGCAGGGGAGAAGTTGCATTTGTTTTATAGGCAATGACTTTTCCTTTACTGAGTCTGTCCTAACTAAAACATGCTACTTTTGTGGGATTATTAAACTGAATAATAAAAGGAAGAGAAAATAATGGCATTCTGGTAAGAAGCCTCAGTGCGTGAGATTTACAGTCGTCATTGGATCATACAGATGGCTTAAAAGAACATATAATATTAATTTTAACAATCCCTATTGTTTCCCAAATTAACTCACTGGTGGGTTGATTTTGCTGCAAAATCCTTCCTAAATATTAAAAGTTACAGAAAAAAAAATAGAAATTAAATTGAAGAATTATTCCTTCCTTGTATCTATGGAAGAGCTAAATGTGGTTTCAAGCTCTCCTACAGACCATTACCCAGAATATTTTTACCAGTTCATTGTTTCACTGGCAGGGGACATGCTTTTCTACTGCAAGCGTAAATCAATACCATTTTATAAGTTGTATCAGTGTAAAAGTTCTTTGTAGTTGGGTAGTACGCGTATATTGCCCATTCTGGACAGACATAAGATCTATTACTACAGATACCCTAATACAGATATACATGACTCTACTCTTATGGTGCTGTACCATTTTTATTTTACTAGAATTGTGAGTACAACTTCATTTTTTGGGCTATAAAAAGATCTAATACTATTTAATACTTGTGCTTTAGATCTTTCCCTCTTTTCTCACACTTAGAAGTAAAAAGAGTCTAATTTTCTTCCACCCACTCAATGGCTTACTTGTCTAAATATGTAATTTCTTTAGATCAGAGTCTTTTACTTAAAGTGAGCATGTGTGTATATACATTTCCTCTGTGCTGGGCATCCTGAGTACAGTGAACTGCTCAGGAAAACTGATGAAGGGATATGCTGGCACCCACCTTGTTTAACATCTTCAAAGCAGTTTGGAAGTAAACTAAAATGATGCACCCCAGATAAATTAGTAGTCATGGGCTCAAAATAAAATTTACTGGGTGACACATGAATGTCTGAGAAACACCCAAAGAAACAGTAGATAACTCTAATTGAGTGTATTATTTTGCTCTTGTTTAATTAAGGCTGTTTAGCAATTTTATAATAGAAAAATTAATACTACTAGGAAAAACCTTAAGCATAGTCTAGCTACTATGTATAGACAGATACAGGAGAAAGAGATATGCATACAGATATAGATTAGATATAGATGACATATATACAGATAGAATAGAGGGAATATCTTAAAGTATTGGAAGACCAAATGCTGGGATAAAGTCTCCATCTGTGGCAAAAGGAGCCATCACACTGAAGTCCAGTAGGGCAGCATCCAGATGTAAGTCAAGATAATTCAAGCTGCTTCAGAAAAAGTCAGCTAAAACACATCGTCCGCTGTTCTACCTTAAGTTCCTAAAAATGGCATAAGTGACTTACAGAAATTGCACAGCTCAGGATACAAAAAGGGGAATGAGCCTCTTGACTGGCTCAGTGACAGAGTTCGTCTGCTTTGGAGGATTGCTAATTATTATCCTCTTAACTGAGTCACCCTCATGTGCAGCTTATCAGCCCAGGTACATAGGCAGGCTGTTGAGAGCAGAAACTGTCTTTACTTCTCATTTTGACCTTCATTTAGCAATTTCTTCTTTAAAAATTTAGCCCTAATGTTTTTGGTATTTATCCTATTCAGTAGTTGACTGCACACCACCTAATCTCTTGCTGCTGGCCTAATCCATCCATGCCATGGATTTTTTTTTTTACTGTTGCCAATACTGGACTGTCTTTATTTATCACAGTCATCCTCACTACATCTTCTGAGAAAGGCACATCAATCAAGTAACAATTCTGATTTGCTGCATCCCAGGATAACAAGAAATGCTTTGTTCTGACTGTATATTTTTAAGCTATTTTGAGCTCTCACACAAATTAAAGTCAGAGGAGCATTAACTGTGATATTTTACTGCCTTACAGTGGAGCAGCATGAGCTGTTCACAGGTTTAGGATGGGCTTTCAGTGGTGACAGGCAACTTCTACCTACCCTGAACATTTCTCTCAGGACTTTTCACACTCACTGAGGCTCTATTCCCCACAGGGGTAGGGAGCAAGTTGGCCAGAAACACTCAGTGCAGGATTTACCCTGATGCCCCCATTGCCCTGAATAAACCATCTTCCCAAGGTCTATCCACCCATGTGGGGGCCAGTGTTGTCCTCTGTGGTCCTCAGCCAGTTCCCAACTAGTCCTCAGTTCAATTTGGTGTTTCCCAGTTTCCTTGAAACTCAGAAAGGCACCAAGAAACGTGCTAGTGAATCACTAGAGTTCCTGTACCAATTTACCCACTCTGCTCTTGCCATCCGAGCTCCAGGTCAGTGTCGAGGGGCTGAGAAGAGCAGGAGAGATGGGAGGAGGGCAGATAAGGGGATGCTGGGGCAAAGTTTGCTTATCTTGGGCAGGAATTCTTGTGTCTCTGACAGGTGCATCAAGTCTGAGATTTAGGCCTGATCCAGGAGCTCTTCTACAAAGTCTCACTTTATGAATAAAGCAAACAAATGTATAAACTCTGCTAGGAAAATTACACTCATCAAAACATTCATAAACTGTGTATAATTGCTCACAAATCTGAAGACTTATAATAGTACAACATAAACCATTTTCCAAAGAAGTTTTCTTTAATTGGCACAAGGTGTTGAATAATGCAGAACAGATCTCAACAGAGATTTTTTTTTAATATAAAGTTAATTACTTTATCTTGGTTTGCATGAGGAAGCACAATACTTTTTGCACTGACTCTTTGTATCAGAGACAGCTAGTATCCCTGTTACTCTGTTCATGTAATAAAAATCAAATTGCATCAATTCTTTAACAAAGCACAGCAGAGGCTTCTCTTAATAGAATCCTTATTAGAGAATCAAATACAGATATCTCCAAAGAAAGGATTTTTAAAAGGTACAGGGATTTCTCTGTAGTTTATTAGATAAAGCAACACTGGACTTAGCTGCTGGGAGATGTCAGCTTGGAATAAGAAGTGCTGGGTGGAAGCAGAGGCAATTAGGAAACTCTCTGCTGTTGATATGATTCAATAGATGTTTTTGATTTTATGAGCCAACCTAGAGAGGTGAGAGGGGCAGAACTGCTGTCAGTCGACACTTTGACTCTTCCACTGTTATCTATGGAGACCTTCTCCCTCACATCCCTTTCACCCTCAGGCAAGGCCAGAGCTGCAAACCAAAACCCATTTTATTCCACAGCCATTCCCAAAGTCACAGCACAAGAAACACAGGGGAACTGGGAACTCTGGGGATTCTGTGGTGGAATTTGACTTAACCTCCTTCCTCTGCCCCAAAACCACAAATATCTTAATAGGCCAAATCTGGGCTTGAGAATCTGTAAGAAAACAAATTAATTTTGCATGCCTTTGTTTTTCTGAAGAATACTTTGCACAGGCTTATTCCTAGCCTGAAATGCTATTCAGTTTGAGCCCTGAAGCATGAGGATTGATAGCCCTTGTCATTTGCTCCCAGCCAGTATAAATGCCGTTATCTTAGCAAAGCACACCCCACTGCCATCGAATTCCTCTGGAGAACAATTAGCAGCTGAAGCAACGACAGCAGGGCACTGGCAGCAGGGGTGCAGTCAGGCTGTGGAGAAACGGACCTTGTGTACAACTCAGAGCTGCTCTCCACGGCTCCCCAAGCCATGGCTGGGGACTCTGATGGCAGCAGGAGGTTGGCAGGGTGTTTAAAGGCAGCTGTCAAGGCTGGCCAACCAACAACCACTGCAAATCCTTCCTGGCAAATTAAGTACTTCAGGGATTAAGGTTTTGGAAATTCCAATTTGTGGCCTCTCAAATTACTAGTGCCAGATCCCTCACACATCACTGCTTACGGTATTCTTGGCCACTGCCTTTAATTTGTCAGCCCATAGTAGCCATGCAGAGTTCACTGTATACTCCAAGCTTGTGTCCAAACTGATGCTGATGGTTAAATGCCAGGCAGCACCACAGCACCCAGGGTTAGACTCTTTCCTCTTGCTCCAGCAGTACAGAGCTGCTGAAGTAGGGAAAGTAAAACCACTTCTAAAATATATCCTGCCTTTTCACATTTATATTTTCTTTCCTGTCATGCTGCTATATGAAAGATTTTACAGACAGGAATTTAAAAATTAAAATAGTGTTCCCTTTTCTCTCTTGCTGTGGTGCTTTAGAGGTGCATGGACAACAACTGCAACACAGAGGAGGTTAAAGATTCAACAAAACGGCTATGTGAGTGTCGTGGTTTGACCCTGGCNTCTTTCTCTGGTCCATAGGTTTTCACCATGGTCGGTCCAATTCACAAACAGCAGCGGGATGCCTGGAAGAACATCTCTACCCCTTCTCTCGTGGGCCTGGTGGCCTTCAAATCTCTCAGCCTCCCGATGCAGGTTCTGAGCTGGCACGCTACATCTTACTACTGAACTTTTTTTTCTTCTCTCCCAAGTATGTTTTTCACAGAGACGCCTCTATCTCTATAACCTTGAAGGCCCTGGCAGCATGGAGAGAGCCCAGGCAAGAACTGAGCTGTTAACCCCCTTGCTACCAGAGCAACAGAAAACCCCCTAAACCATAACAGTGAGGGTTCCAAGATTTGGAGAGGGAAGGGGCAAGCCAAGTAAAGGAGTAGAAGACAAGGTACTGCTTGCCAAAGTTGAGGGTGTTTTGAAACTGCTGTGGAGCTGGATTGGAATACACCAGGGAGAAATGGCAGGAAGTTATGCATCTCTCCCTTCTTCCTTGTCTTCATTATCCAGATAGGAAAAAAGACTGTTCTTCTGCCTGGCGAATCTACAAAATCCGAGGCAGGAGCAGCTACTGGTACCTGACTGTGACAGCATCAACAATGTGCAGAGGTTGATCCTGAACTCGCAACTGCATTAACTGCCAGGCTCCAAAAAAAGCAGGCAGGATGCAATTCAGCAGCACTTTCTGTATTCGTTCCCTCTGACATGAGGTGTCTAACTGAGCTGTCACCCTCACGCCCTGCTACCATCGGCGAGCACAGATGGGACCTTGCACAGAGCGGTGGTGTCTTGTGTGGGCTGAGTCACACTCCAAAGGATCCTAATTTCTGAAAATGTTCTGGATGCAACTGTCTGTAAGTGTAGCAGAAACCTCCAGTGACTCTGTCCCTATCTGAGACTCTGAACAAAAAGTCTGTAGCAGCGGGTGCAAAGATACAGTTCTAACCACTCATTTTAACTATAAATCATCTGCTTTAAATTAAACATGTGCCTGGATGAGCTGCATGTGCTGCTTTTTAAGAAAAAAGCTACATGTAATAATTTTGACAAGCATTAGCTGTTTATTATTAAGCACACTTTAAAATGGCACAAAAGACAGCAGCAGCATGAATTTTGGATAGCTCCAGCTCCAATCCCTTCTTAGTTTGCATTCGGGACAGGGCATCTGGTCCTGCCCTCTGAATTTTTGTTTCCCACCTACCTCAGGAAAGAGCCAGGGAAAAGTGTAAAGTGCTTGTCTCCAGTTTGCAGAGGCATTTGAAGACAAGGCAAATTTAACTGGAGTTTGGCATCCCGTGGGGTGAACTTTTCCTGGCAGCCAAAGCAATGATATTGAGCACTATCATTCTCTGCTGCACACATCTTTGCCTGACCTTATCCTGCATGCATCCCCTTTGACTTACTTCCTTAAAGAGCCTAATAGATTTTCTTTAGCTTGAGGCAGAGCAAACCTCTGCTGGATTGAAATAATGTAGAAGTATTAGAAAAGATTGGTGCTGGGATTTTTTTTCCCTCTTCCTCTTGCTGCATGATAGGAAGAAAATATATGACCTAAATCTGCCAAGCACCTTCAAAGGGAAGGAAGAAACACATGTGGAAAGCATTAGAAGGCCACCCAGCTCCCTTTAATTATAATGAGAATGCCAACATTGCTAAATGAATAGAAAATAAACGGAATAAGTATTAAATGATTATGGTTTCCCTCACATATTTCTTTTCATCTATTCACAAGCAGATAGTTTTACAACATAAATAAATCTCTTCAGATGTAAACAAGTCTCCAGCACACAGTGCTGCGGTTGGGGATGGAGCTGCTGGGTGTGCGGGAAACTGCAATCTCCAGCACCCCCTGCAGCACCTTGGCCAAAGGACGGGTTGGAGCACAAATCCAGGAGGGGCACACAAATCCAGATCTGGTGTGGAATCCTTCTGATATTTAAAACAGTAAAATGCACTTGCATGTAGGGTTTAATACTACCAGTTTCTGACTGTTTCCTGGTTTTATCGCTGCGTGGAAGGAGAGCTTGTTTTGAGGTCAAAAAAACCCTTGGATTGGGAAATGCACTTTGTGTGGGAGCCCATGTTCCACAGTGGGGCCATTCTGCTCCCAGGAGCCACAGGGTGAGTGGCCCATGGAAGGGGCCATGCCTTTGTATGAAGAGGGAAGGTTTGCAAATCCCTAATATTTGGGAAGGAAAAAACATCTAGATATTTTAAGAAACCTGAAGCTCTTCCCCCAAGGCTGGATGCAGAGAAACTATCACACTGCTTTCCACTGATCTGTCCCTTCCCTGCACTGGAGACACCATTACAGCCCCCAGCCCTGACTGGCTCTATAGAGTGGACCAACAATACAGAGTTACGCTCGTAAGGTCTTGAATTTCCTAATTTAATCCTTCACATGTTGAAAAAATGGCTTTCTATTTCATCTCCACTGATCCAGCACCCACCTGTTTACCTATTAAAATACCATAAGAACATAAGACGTGAATAATAACACTTCGAAGTTTGCTAAAATTAGCTAAAATTAGAGCATGGTGTTAACAAAGCCAGGGCCATGGGTTTGATCCCCATATAGGCAACTCACGTGAGAGTTGGACTCAATCATCCTTGTGGGTCTGTTCTAACTCAGAATATTGTTAAATCATTCTGTTAAATATTCTGTCTGTTGTGTCAGACACACATCACCAGGTATCCTGTGCAGAGAAACATCAGCGTGGGGACTGTCCTGGACACAACATTCTGTAACCCACTAAGTGCAGAGCGGCACTGCTTCGTACCACCCAAGCTCTATTTCACTTTGATGCCCAGCAGAGATGCTCCCCAGTTTGGTTTGTCGCCCTCTAGGAGCAGGACCACCTAGTTGCAGAACGGTTAGCTGTCAGTCAGCCCCTTTATTTTGCTGAAGTGCAAACATGAACTTTGACATAGCTGCCTCAGAATCAGGATGGTCTGAGTTTGCTTTTTCCAAGCATAAGAGAAAATAAAATTCACAAATTGTTCTTTTCATTGCCAAATTGCTTCAAAAACTTGCAGGTTTCGAGCAGACCTAAATTAACTCACCCACACAGGCCTCCCAAGTGACAATCAGAAAACCAGACCCCTCCCACATGGGGCATTTCACACCATTCAGACATGCATACAGGAGAGGTCTGTTTATATTGTATTTATACCCTTTACTGCATCCCTGTGCTTCTCAGTGCCTCATGCCCTCCTCCAGCTGCCCACAGCCTCCAGCCCTTCTCTCCTGCCCCTTCTGTCAAGCACCCAGTATGACTTTTCTCCTCTGCCCTGTCATCTTGTCAAGTCACCCTCCCGCAGAGCAGCTGCTGTTAGAGCAGGTGTAAAATGGTTCAGTAACACTCGCTAATATTAGCATTGACATCAGCATAGAGGAAATAAATTCTTTTCTGGGGGAGAAGCACAAATTACTTAATTCAGCAGATCAGAGCAGCATCTGTGAAGATGTTCGAAGAGAGCTGGTTTAATATCTCCTCGAATATAAGACACACACAGAGCAACTTGCCCAGCAGCAGCCAAGGTACAGCCCGTCCCAGCATGCCAGGCACAACCCAGTCTTGCAGGACTCTGGTCATTAATCTAGAATCTGCTTGTCAGGCCATATAATGCTCCTCCAAAGGCCTTTTCCATTACAATTACAGCAGGCACTAGCACCAGTGGAGAGACAGCTGAGCCATATTGAGATGGGGGAGCTGCTTGCTGGTGTTCAGGCAGGCACAGGTCACAGGTCATGAAGTGGCGTGGCAAGCAGCATCCAGGCATGATCAATCCCCTTCATTTACAATTTGGAATAAGCCATGCAACAATCTAGCTGGTCAGTTGGAGGAGGTTAGGGGCTTGCAGTGGATAAGGAAGCTGAATGGAGTATTGGGAGCTGACTTGAAAAGGTCTCAACGTCCTCCTGGGTCAAAGTAGAGCTTCTCAAGGCTATGTGCCTTGCTCTGCAGTCAAATCCTACCTGTGCTCTGTACTAAGAGGTCTTCAGCTCCAAAACCTTCTATGCCAACAGTTTTGACTACAGCCCAATCAAAAAAGGGGAGGCAGTAATGGAGCAGAGTTCAGGGAGTCTAAAACACTTCCACATGCAGGAGTGTCCTGACCTCCGCTGGTCTAGCACATCTTCTCTCCAGAAAAATGGGTTTATTCTGCCCTGAATGGCTTCTTCAAGGCAGTAGTTTGGACGATGATTTATGGTGGCCTTGACCTGCATGGGAATCACATCTCATTCCTGCTTTATGTGAGGTGAGTCAGGTATTTTGCCTCTGAAATCTCAGGTACAAGAGGGATTCAACACAGATGGGATGACCCAGTATGCAAATTATTATATTCCTGACCTGGAAACTCCTCTTGTTTCTCCTTTATTCTGCGTTTGGGATGAAAGTAATCAAACCATTTCAGCAAAGCAGTACCAGGTGCCCTGGTGGGAAATACCTTCAAAGGGTCCCTTTTGCTGGTGCTGCAAGGCTGAAGGCAGCTCAGGAGATAAAAAAACTTGGCTGAATTCAGGAACTGCACCCACAGACACCATTAGTAATCGGTACCTTGTCCCTCTGAGTAGTTCTAATGGTAATATTGGCCAGTACTGGGAGTGTTGATCTGTCAGAGCACACATCAGCCTCAATTGTTAGACAACTCTGGAGAATTTCTGCTCAGCTTATGGATCAACGCTGCACATGCAACATAGAGTAGTATATTCAGGTAGAAAGAAAATAATGAATTCAACACAAAGAAGCAAGAAACTAAACTGTTTACATAACCTTAGGCTTTTTCTGCTAAGAAAATCAATACAGTTAGAAACTTGGAAACTACCCACATTGCCAGCAGAGTAAAGATGCAGAGGCACAGAAAATCCAATGAGAACGACCAAAACAGTTTAGTTTCCTTTTTTTTGCTTATATTAACTTTTTCGGTTTTTTATAATTCTGAGTGTTTCAGTCTCGTTTACACGTACCTCTTAAGGTACCTTTGCCTGTAAAATTGAATCTTATTTTCATTCAAAATGTTGGCTCACAGGCTCCTGCATCTAAAATGCTACAGCCCTGTGAGTTGCCATCTCTTTTGATGATATCCATAATTAGACCACTGAAAACCTGGCATGGAAAGGACTGTGTCAACTTGCAGTTTCCCAGTGTGGGTAGTTTATTCTCTGTATTCTATTCACAGCTTCCATGTCCTTACCCCAACAGCCAACATGGGTCCTAATTAGCAGCTACACTCCTCCTGGCAGGTTGTGTGGGCACCCTTCAAGTAGCACTTGATGTGAATTTAAGTCATGTCAGGGATTAACTGCTTTGTTATTTGTCTTGCAAAAACACCATCAAGTCCCAGGTAGCACTGGGACCCCCAGCACACAGAAAAAAGAAAAGCATTGCCCACGCTATGGAAAATGTAATTAAGCATAAGGGCATTAATAGGCCTCAATTATCCTGACCACCCTCACCTGGAGGCCCACATCCACACCCTTCTCCTGGATCTGAGGCTCCATTTAAGCATATGGCAGGAGTTTCAGCCCTTCCTTAAGCCATACAATGAATGTATGTGTTCTAATCCCTACTGCAAAGCCTGTTTTCAGACTTGGCCCAGTGCTATAGATAGCTTGTTTACAGCCCTGTCCCAGAGATGGTGTTTGGACCCATGCTGCAGCCTTATCTCCACCTTCCTTAGCTCCTTGCATAGCCTCTGGGTTTATGTGTTGCCTTTCTTTAGCTGGGACTGTTGATAGACCCTGTTAGCACCAACGTGGTCTTCCTCACCTTCCAGCTTGCATTCTGTTGCCTTCTGCTTTTGCTGCTCCCTAGTAGAAAGACAAAGAGAAGTAAGGAGGAAGGACTGATTACAGCAGCACAGGTGACACTGGAGGAGCTGCCACCAAAGGAGAGAGCAAGGAAGAAAACTTACTCTTGTGTGCTTACAGCAAGAAGACGCGTACATGGTTGGTAGTCTTCAGCCCACAGGAAGGACAGCAAGAATCTTTAGGACTACATGTGGCTTTGTTATCCCTCAGGTAAGTATCCAAGAAGAATAAAGGGTGTCCACACCTGCTTCTTGCTCCAGCAGTCAGTTGGATGCAGTCAGGGAAGGTAGTGAAGGACAGCAGTGGGTTGTGCTGTGGCTCCATCTTTGAGTTTTGTATAATGATGCAGTGGAGTCCCAGGCAGCAGCTCAGAAACATGTGACGTAGGGGGCTATCTCTGGATGTATCCAGGGCCATATTTGCAGTGGGAGTGCTAACAGCTGCTCAGGTAAATTAATCTCTCATTCTGCCCAGACTGAGAGGCTAGGATCATGCTCCTGATTTTCTTAGAGTCATTCCTACCTGGTATAAGGCTGCACCATGGTCTACTTAGCAGTACAGATATGCCTTTAAGGTTGTGATGGCATTCAAAAATAATTCTGATTAATGGAGGAGGAAAAATACCAGAGTATAGAGCTTTTTTAACTAAATAACAAAGTACTCTAATCTTCGGAGGCAATTCTCTGTGTGTTTTAAAGCTTATGCTGCAGAGATGAAAGGCCACTTGTTCCAGATTCTGTTTCTTTTACTTTTTTATCTTGGGACAGGACTAAAGACAGAAGTACTTGGTAAAATAAGTATCTACAGACACTGAAGAGTCAGGAAACAGTGATACCACCTCCCTTTGCATACTTTGTATGCCAAATGACTACCAGTGCTTGTCAGTCTTGCAGAGCATCAGAGACTGTAGCAGACTGTATGCTTCAGACATAAGGAGAGCCAGCTGGGCTGCCCCATAAGGCAGTGCCTTTCTTCAGTGCTGCTGAGCCTTCTACATCCCCTAGCATGAACAGCAGGCTTGTGAAAGCCATGCTGGAGCCCCCCTCACAAAGCTTGGAGAAGGGAGCTCAAATCCCTTGTGGGGGGTTCTCAAGCTCATATGGCTGTGCTGCCAGTCTGGAGACTGCACAGAGCCACATCAGCCCAGGTGGAATACAGTGTGAAACAGCTCTACTTGCAGCAGAAAGTAACAATTTAGGAGAGGTTTTCTAATCGAGAAACTTTAAATTTCCCCATGGGGACCAGGGATATGCATTCTGAGATGCTGGATGATGATATAATCCATAAAACTCTTCATGCAAAGAGGTGTTTCTCTGTAAAGAATGAGGCGATTCTAAACAGCGGGAAATTAATCACTCCTCCTCTTCTTTCCTCCCACTTACCTCGTGGTTCATTAGGTCTCTGGAAGGTTTTAATTTTGTGTGTACTTGGAAAAAAATGACAAGAGTTTCACCTGACTGATGACTAGGTCATGTTAAGTTTTGTATCATAATCAACACTCGTTAGTCCAAAATAGTAAAGAAACAATGCATCCTTCTGGGAAAGGAGGATATTTTTCAAGTTAGGAGTCGTTTACACCTGTACATACACCTCTTCCTTCCTTCCACAAGAGCTTCCACCTGTATAAGCAGGAGACAGGGAAAACCAATGTCCTTGGCATCCCTCTCACTTGAGTGATCATAGCTTTATGTCCCAAACTGCTTCCTTTAAGGAGGATTTCGATCGCAGAAGTTTTGGGGAGAGAATTTAGACATGAGTTAATCAAAACTGAGGTGATTAGTGCTGGCAAATGTTTCACTCCAATGCAAAGCCCCTGAAACTGGTCTAGGTTGGGTTTACTCCAATCTGAACCCACTTTGTGACTGGATTTATTTACTGTGAAACTGTTTGGGACTGGATTTTCCCATGCAGAGCAACAGGCTGTGATTCACCCTCAGGCATCTAGTCATCTTTTGATCCTCTTTCATGTCAAATGCTCCTGGGAATCCATTTCTGTTGAGAAGAGATTGGGTAGTGTCTGCTCTTTGTGGGTTAACAGTTAAATTCTTGTATTCATCTGCTGGTGCTTCAAGCGATGCTCATCTGTGCAGAGAACAGGAATAATAATATGGGATTTAAGGGATCAAATCAACTGAAGTAAAAATCAAGATTGGGGAGGCAACAGATTTGACTTAAAAGTTTGAACTAAGATAAAACCTAAAGTCTGGAAACTTGGAAGTAGAAAAGAAGGGAAAATACTCAAGTACAATCTTTCTCTATTTCTTACCCAGTTTATTTTAAAAATACGAACAGATTTTTTTTTTTCAAAACTTGAAGCTTCTGGTTTTTATAATACTGACAAGTAAAGTTAGAACTAGCTTAAAATTTAAAAGTCTTTAAAAGTAGTTTATAATGACTGTGATAGTCTTTTGCCAAAAAAAAAATCAATCTTCCTCTTTCCTCACAGTTTACCTAATCAGGTGTCAAAACTCAGCCTTTCCTCTGCAGACTAAACTAACTAGAAGCAATATTTCGCTCTGCCTGTTCCAAAGGTAATTCTACTGGTAACTGCTTCCTTGGGGGGGGGTGGGTACAGTGAATTTTAAACACTCCTTCTTCTTTCTTTGACAAATGCTGTTGAAGTGTATTATAAGCTGTTATCAAGTTTACAGAAAAGATTCACTCTGGAGTTATAGTTTTTTATGCCAACTTTCAGCTTAAATGAAACTTTTATAGCCAGGATATAAACTCCTGAGTGTAGGATCTTTTTAATAGAAGACTTGTCTGACTATAGGGTCAGGAGAAGAAACGGTATAATGTGATTTATAGCCTACTCAGCTTGGATTTACACTTCATCACAGTACAATATCAGGAGCAGATGTTACAATGACAGTCCTTCCTCTTTTTGTTGCAGTGTAAAAACAACACATAATATAATCCTAAAACAGAATTGCTGTTTTCTTAATGGGAGAGCAGGGTAGTTCATGCTTCCCAGAAGTATCTTTACGAGTACTATAGCCTTTGCAACAGCAACACCTCAGATACCTCCAAGCCCCTTCAAATACAGTGGCATTGAAAATAAATCCTCTAGGTTTAACCTGTGAAGTTAGAGAATAGAAGCACAGGAAAATCAAAGGCTGAGCTCTCCTGAGACAAAGATCAAGCTATGAGGGCTCCAGAAGGTGTTGGGAACGGGAAGCCTACTTTAGAGACTGGAGGCAGGGCATTTGCCATGGATGGGATCACTGAGGTTGGAGAGAGAGCACTCTTGTCCAACTTCCAGCTTAAGGAAGGGTCAGCAGAGAAATAAAGTAATTTTTTATTATTGGACCATGCAAATAAGTTATACCTCTGTCAGACTACTTGCTCAGTGCCCAAATCAACCAGTTCAATTATAGACACGGCACCCTAATGCCGCCTGACTAGAATTTTTTCCTGGATCACAGTACCATGTGATCACAATACCATTAACAGATAAATTAGAGATGCTTAAACCTTCTCTTGTCCCCTTGTGTCCCTTTACCACTTTGTTTTCTTACTTTGCTAATGGAACAGACATGAACAGTTGCTTTAAGGCAACTGCTTTAAGGCAATTTAATCATTATAAAAATACTTTGTTTTCTATCCTGGGTGTTGTGTATGGTCTTCTCTGGGAAAAACTAATCAACATTAAAGTTTGGATACAGTCTGGTAGAGCTTGTCCTGTGAAAGATCACGGGGGCCAGACAGATTTTTGTTCCATGTTTGTGCAGAGTGTGCTCTGTGGTGGGAGAGTTCAAATACAGAGCTTCCAGACATTACCGAAAACCAAATAATGATATCAGGAAAGTCTCCCTGTAATTTTCAAAAAACTAGCTATATGAGATTACTGACTACAGAAAATCATGTATGCAATTATTTCTGTCTTTATTTTTTGTTGCTGTCTGTCTTAAAGTCTGCAAAGTTGAGGGAAAACCAGTCTCTTCGTGCTGCCTCTTTGTTACCGTATAGATCCTTTCCGGCCTTCAGAACTGTATCTCTTGCCATCTACCATCTTGTAACTCTGAGGAGAAGACAATGTAGACAATATTAGCAAAGAAATGCATTCTAGTGTGAGAATGAAGTTTTCTAACAATTCAGTTAGCTCCCAGTGTTGTGGTATCATTAACTGTTTAGCTGCTGGTGCTCTGTGCTGCTAACAGAGCTAGCAGGAAAACAGTGAGATTTATTATGTTTTAAATACTTTCTACTTTCTTTAGTTAGCCCCTGGCTGAAAGAAATGCTGTGAACCTCCAGTGAACCCTGACTGAGAATAAATGTCTGTCATTTCATGCTTTCGGGCAGGTTCCCTGGTGTTTCCTAATGGCGCTCATGGCCTTGAAGGTGCTGGATAATCCATGCACTGAAAAGGGCACTGATGGTGTCTGTTAGAATCACAGAATCACAGAAAATTATGAGTTGGAAGGGACCCACAAGGATCATCTAGTCCAACTCACCATCTAATACCCGTACAGTGACCAAGAGCACATCCCAGAGCCTAGATGCCTCACAGTCTAGCAGGCCACTCTAGAGCAAGTCATTGACTGGAAGCACTGAAGGGAGAAGTTCAGACTGTGGCAGGAGAAGGAGACTGAAAACATACCATTTTTTAACATGCTGTTATGTGCCAGTATGTACCAGAAGGCACATACTGGGCATGCCTTGGCTGTGAGCAAGAGTCAAAACAGCTATTTAGAGGGGGATTCAATTGGCCGTACCCTGGCTATACAGTCAGTGAGATTTGACTGTGAAGCTTTCCAGCTCTGTACAACTAAACTTCCATGACACTGATGTTTTCTCATTTGCAAATGGACTCCCAGACTGGACTTTTGTTATCTGATAAGCCTCTGCATAATATGTTTCTGTCCTTGATAAGTATTTCACAGAAACAACCTGTCTGATGCCATTTTGGCATGGCTGAATTGCACATGCATAGACATGATTTTCAGAGTATTTCTTAGTGTTTTCTAAGCATTAACTACAGGGGAAGCAAGGACCATAACATGTTACAATAAGAGTTTCTCATTACTCTATGTAATATATTGTTGGTCATAAACCAAAACACCAGGATTGATCTTTATGATATCTATGACGCTGTGTAGTAAGCTGGGTGCTGAAGGACAGACCAGAAGCTCTGGTTATCCCCATAGGTTCCCCTCACTTTGCTACTTTCCTTCTCCACAGCTATCCTGCTTCCAGGCTGACTTCTTACCAAGTGTGCTATCTATACACAGTTTGTCACTCCATAGCAATCTTGATGGAGGTATCAAGGAGGTATCAGAATGAAAAAAAGAGGTAGGATGAGTGATTAGAAAACTTCTGGAGGATAGAATGACAGGGTGAATCTCATGGACAGGAGTTTTTTTCCCTTCCCATAATCCTGGGTAACCCAGGACTTTCAATTAGGGCAGATGTGCTCTGTGTTTTCACACATCAATCTTTCATTGGCCTTGCATCAATCATTCACTGGCTTGTGCAAATAACTTCTCCCAAACAATATTCTCCTGTCAGAAATAGGCACTGTCATCTGCAAACCTGTTTGAATATTTCATTATTACCAGATGATGCTTTTTGCTGAGGTTTTTTGTGTATTTTCTAGATGACATGGTAATATAATCCCTGTACTCCTCGACCTAATGAAGCTGGAAGGCCAAAGTAAAGCCAGACAATAACTGGGACTGTGTCTTAGAAATCTTTTCCATTTAGTCTATGCAGGGACGAGCAAAGGTAGCTGCAAGCAGGAGGCCCTTTCTCACTGCTTGTTTGACTCCAGTATGGTCACCTTCAACCCACGTGACGTCAGGAGTGGCCAGAACAATGTCAAGGTCATCCTCAATAGCCAGACATTCAGCAGACAGTGCTGGGACCACTTGCAGATGTGGTATATCAGAGTGTTGTTTTCATCTGAAAACGTTTCATATCTTCCTTCTTGCTCCCTGGGAAGTTTGGGAGCTTCACTAATGAATACATTTCACAGGCAAGTACTGATAATTCTTCTTGGCCTTCACATAAAAAGTATACCTAGACCCCATTAACTTGAAGGCCTCAGCACAAGGTCAATCTACTAATGTGGTGTGGAAGAGGGGTCCTGGTTTTGGTAATGGAGTTCTTGGCTGGCATTGTCAAACTTGGCTAATTGGTTTTATAAAGCCAACTTATAAACATACAGAGCTTATTTTGGATACCTATTCTTTCAGGAAAACATTAATTCATAGGTTACAGTTCAAGTAGTTGTCAGATTATTTGTTTCCTGAAGGTGCTATTGAAACTCTTTGTGCGTGGTCCCTGAGAGGCCACATTGGCCTGAGTCTAGGTCAGCACGAAAGAAAAGGGTTTATGTGGGGAGAAGCAAAGCACAGAACTGAGAGGAGACCTGGTGCAAACTGATCTACCCCACAGCTTTTGAAAAGGTCTGGCCAGCTGTGGGAAACTGCAGTAAGTTAGCTGATCTGAGTACTTGAAAACTAGACCTACAGAGAAAGTGCATCACTGATGCAATAAACAGTGGATGCTTGTGAATTGGGATTACTCTTCTCTGGCTTGAACAATACAGTGTTCATTCAGTGAAGAGAATATGGTACATACTTGTAATGGAAATGCATCTTGGATAAGGTCACCAATGAGTTTTTATTCACAATAAAACAGATGACCATTACTTTCAGTGATGGTGTAAATTGCTTCTGCAGGAACAGTACTAACTTAACCCTTGTCTTTTCAAAAGTGCCTCAATAGATTAAAACTACAAATTAACACTATGTCCCTGTGGTCTTAGATTTCTCCCTCAATACACAATAGCTCCTGCAAATGTATATTGAACTTTTTGTCTCTGTGCTCTCACTAGGTTTCTTAGTGCCATGTCCTTACGGTAGAAAAGGCTTTGAAATCAATCGCTGGAATGTAGTTCAGTTTATGGTTCATAAAGGGGCTTTGGGAAACCATTTTGTATAGAAAGTGTAATATAAATATAGGCAGCATATTCATTCCGTTTTCTTAGTTTTGAAATTATCGTATTAAGATGGCAAACCTGTCAAATATGTAACTTAACTTACTGAAGCCCTATCTAGCAATAGGCACTTAAGTGGATGCTTAAAATTAAGCGTGTGATTTAATCCTGCCTTATACAGTTCTTAAATACAGGCATAAGTCTCACTGGAGTCAATGCAAGCACATTAAAGCTAAGTGTATGCTGAGCACTTTGTGAAATCAAGGCCTAACTCTGGTTATTTTCATATCCTTCTAATTCTGAAAAACAAGTCTGCTACAAGAGGCAGTGACATCTCAACTTCTGCCCCCATTAAATAAGTTAAAAAATCATGAATCTCAAAGCAATTGCATTGCTATCATACTACATTTCTTTTATTATTAATCCAGAGTTTGATATGTCTTTCTATAGGATTAATATCTTAACAGCAAGGTAATAGGTAATATGACATTTAATCTCTTTGATTAAATTCCATACTAAAAATGTCCCATAAATAAAAGAAACAATTGAGGCAATCATAAATTATCTTCATTGTTGCAAAGTGATTGATTTAGTGGTTACAGAGGGTAAAATCTCATGAGCTCATTAAAATCTATAAGGGTTTTTTTCCTTCCACAGCCCTGAAAGACATTGTGGCCTACGGCAGGTTTTCTCACATTTCATTTAATTACCTGAAACCTTAAGAGGCAATAGAACATGCTGTATATATGTGCCCCTTTCATTTTCCAGTATGGGTGACCAGATCCAAATAGGGTTCAGTATCTTAGATGCCTCCTTTGGGCTCAGTACTATGCACCTAATGAAAGAGAGTGTCTTTTTTTTTGTTAACAGCCAGAATCAAATTGTTTTAAGATCTGAACCTGCTTTTCATCTCTGGCACTGACCTCCACTGTGACCTTTGGCACATCACAGAAGGCCAAATTGTCAACCACCAGAGCCAGGTCAAAATGTGCCAGCAGCACCCATACTGCCGAATTAATATTGTTTGCATGAAGCCCAGCAAACTCTACTCTTCTGAGTATTTGCCTAAAGCATCACAGCAGAGATGCTTATCCAAGTCTCTGAAAATCCACAGATTTTCACAGTAGGGGAGAAGTTTGGGACCACAGTAGGTCCCAAACATTTCAGGGTGTGACTATACTACTGAAATGCACCTGGAGGATTCATTTCTCCCTTTCTAAAATTAGCAAGAGGTTGTACCCAGGGTTTCACTTAGCATAAAACAACATAATTTTTCTATTCAAATAGAAAATCCTTTTTACTACAGATACTAAGACAGCTTTTACTTTTCGGCTTTTCTGTTCAACGATAGAGGATAGAAAAGGCCAATAAAGTGGATAAGACATTCATACAAGTTGCTGGGGATTTCAAGAGCCATTGTAAGAACTTTGCTAGCTTCTGAAATCTGTGCTTTCTCTTTGACCCCTTACAACAAACTGTCATGTCTAGGAAATTCATCCTCCAACACGAACCACATGGATGCACAGGCTGCACTGTGCCTCTACTGAGCTGCATCATCCCCAATGATAAGGATGTACAGGAGGCTATGCTATCTGACAGTGATTTAAAAAAAAAACCTCGACCAGTCATGAGATTAAAGATTTAAATGAAAGGCTTTCTGTAAAGACACATTTTTAATATAAAAGGCTGCCAGCAGAGAAGTCTCCCATGGTGCAGTTTGTAAGATCTTGTAAGAGTTTAGCAAGATTAAGTTAATGTTAATGTAAATTCCTTGAGAAGTATCTGCACAACCCACAATGAGGTTTGGCTGTATGTTTCATCGGATTAAATGCTGTATTTGAGTGTTAAACCTTGTTCATGTACCCATAAAAATAACAGAGCTGACAGTGCCAGGAGCACATAGTTTCCTACTGGGGAACTATGGTGGGAAGCCTTATTCCGCATGGCATGAGTCTTCTGCAAGGATGGGCCATCAGTGGTGGGTGGTTTTTGTGGAGGTCTTTGCTATCAGCAGAGAGCACAGAACTTCTACTTCAGCTTCATTAAAAAAAAAAAAAAGTAAAAAAAAAAAGAGAGAGAAAGAGAAAAGGTTGTCTGTACTTACCAAGAAATTTCTCCCATTACTATCTCAGGAGCTGCCATCAGCCTCTGTTCCTTAAATTGCATGAGCTCTGTTTTAGCAAAGATTCATGGAAGGCAGAAGCTTGCTGACAGATCCTGATAAATCAATCAGATCTTGGATTGCTTTTCAAAAACTTCAGCCTGTTTTCCTGAAGTCTGTTATTAAGCATGCCCTGTTCTGACCAGTTTCTTTCACAATGACCTCCAACATTGTTTTGCTGGAGAAGCTATAAAAGCAGAATGGGCACAGGGCCAGGGGCCCTTAAAAAATGCCTTGTAAGTAAACAGGCTATAGAGGATAGCAGGGCCTCCAGACAGTGCAAGAGACATCAGAGTGCCCCAGGATCATGTTAAAAACATGTTAGTGGAGACTTAATAATGCTTGAGGTAGATTAGCAGTGAATGCATGCCAAGGAGAGCAAAACGGGAGGAAAATCACCCCTTAGCTTCCCTGTGCTTTGTTTCTTTGTATACTGCCATATTGGAATTGGTTTATCACAAAATGGGCCAGTGCAATCCCAGATGGCTGTAGAAACTTCACAGTGAGCCTCTAGAAATGTGGATTCTACAGCTTGCCAAACACTCCTCTTCCACTGCCCATGTAGTCACAATCTGCGGCTGGGGATTGAGACGTGTTTTGCATTTACCCATTCTTACAAATTGAAGCAATTTATGCAATATAGGATGTCTACTTCAGCATCTTCACTCTGTTTACTTGCAGCCTGAGTTTGGAAGTATTGGCAGTTTGGGCCACCACAACATAGCAAAGATATTAAGATATTAAGAGAGTGTCCAAAGGAGGGCAATGAAGATGGTAAAGGGCCTTGAGGAGAAGTCGTATGAGGAGCGACTGAGATCACTTTGTTCAGCCTAGAGGAAACCTCATTGCAGTCTACAGCTTCCTGTGAGGGGAAGAAGAGGAGCAGGCATTGGTCCCTTCTCTGTGGTGACCAGTGACACCTGAGGGAACAGCCTGAAGTTGTTTCAGGGGAGGTTTAGACTGGATATTAGAAAGAGGATGTTCACCCAATGGGTAGTTCGGCAATGAACAGGCTCCCCAGGTTCAGTAGTCACAGCACCAAGCCTGGCAGATTCCAAGAAGCATTTGGATGATACTCTCAGGCACATGGTGTGACTCTTGCAGATGGTTCTGTGCAGGCCCAGGAGTTGGACTCAATGATCCTTGTGGGTCCCTTCCAACTCAGCATATTCTGTGATTCTGCAATGTTCTTGGGAAACCTATGAAAACTGATAAAGGAGGAAAAAAAGGTCTCATTGAACCCTGGGAAGTAAACTCTTGATTTTGAAATTTGTAATTACATTTTAGTTTACTATTAAAGCTACCTCAAAATAACAATTGAGAAGTTGCCCCATAGGAATTTTTTTTTTCACATCAAAAAAAAGAAACACTTTTCACTGTGATTGAACTTGATTCAAAACTCAGTTGTTCATAGAGAGGGGTAATTCAGATTTATCCCACCTTCTTTGTTATTTAGACTGATTGTGCTCCAGGCAAGAACTAATACATAGAATTTAAGGGGAACTGGTAACTACCAGGGAAATTTCAGAAGTTTGTGACATGACCTGAAGAAATGATTGATTTGCACTAACCCTTGACAAGGAAGATAAGTCATGTACAAGAGAAGAAGCAGTCCAGCATCTGAGGTCAATTGACCAATGTTCCCACAGCGCAGAGACGGGGTAGGCTTAGCTGTGCAGAGCAAATAAAGCAGTTTCTTCAAGAACAGGCAATCAGCCCTGCCTTCTTTGAAGCCAACGGAATTCTCCCATTGTTTTCAGTATGTTCTGATTTATATTATAAGGAAAGTACCCATCTCAGGTAGCTGGATGCAATTGTTCAATTCAGACCAAAATAAAATGCCTGACTGCTTTGATATTTGTGTGGAAAGTAATACATAGTAGTTTAATATGGACTGAGCTAGAAGAAAAATTTTGATGCAACTAAGCCTCTATTTTTTTAATTTATTTTTTGTTGTTGTTTTCAATTTGCATTTGTTTTAGTTCCTTTTCCCCAAATAGACCACTTCATCATTTTCTATTAATCATGAATTGCATGATTATATAAGTGTATATCACAGAATCACATAATCAGTAAGGTTGGAAAAGACCATAGAGGTCATCAAGTCCAACCTATTACCTAACCTAGCCAAACCTGTTACCTAACTTGTTGGTAAAGGTGTCACATTGGCCAACTTCCAATCTTTTGGAACCTCCCCAGTAAGCCAAGACCTCTGATAGATGATTGAGAGAGTGCATATATAGTACTATATACACTTACATAATTGTATAGTTTATACTATAGTACACTTACAGTGCTATAAGTTTAGTCCTTGCCGCAAATGCAGTATTCCTTTTCCATTACTCACTTTCACTGTCCCTGTATACCTTTTACAGCTTCATGCCATATATGCCCAGTTTTCTGCATGCATGCACTTTTAACAAGTGAATTTCCCAAGTTTGTGGGGGTGAGTATTTACAGCAGCTTCCTTGTTTACTTACCCTCACTCTTTGTATTATCTATTGTGCCTTGTGCCCCAGAGATGCTGAGAGTATCAGCATTTGCTACCACTGGCAAATAAAAATTCTCAGTTTCACCTTTTTTTTTCCCAAGTTTTTATTCTATAATATATTGCATCCGAGAAAACTGCCGCAGTCATAAGGACTATTGCTAGGGTCATCCTGAAATGGAGGGTTAGTACTTACACTCTGAGTTTGTATTTAGGGTTGATTAAGAGATTATTGTCTATGGAGGGTTAGGACTTTTTCTTCCCTTAACTGCTCCAGAAGTGTATCTCAAGTTGTCTTGAAGAGCTGTTCAAAGGATCAGCCTGCATATTTATTTGTTCTTCTGGAAGACCTTTAATTTAGTTGTAGCAGATTTAGAAAATAAGCCGTGAAACAGAAGTCAGAACAGGGAGTTTTGACATTGCTGTCAGTGTCCTGCTTGAGCTGGAGGCTTGAAAAATGGATGAAAGCTCCAAATATGCTGCCACATACATTGGGCAACAACTAAGCAGAACAGGAATTCAAAAGAGGCGTTGAGCTAGAGAGAAATGGGATTTACTGGATGTATTTCAGTGGACCATGATATAGGATTTGATGGCATCCTAGGACTGAACCCAGCGGTGTAGACAGCCTTGAGGACAAACACAGTATTTCTGTTATGTGTTTGCAAATACCCTGGAGTAGAGGGATCCAGTCACACTAAGAGGGGTTTTTTTAGTGTTGACAATATATATTGATAATACTTGGCATTTATCTTCCTGGTTGAGAATTACTGGTGCTGGACTCTTTGTCTGTTTAGTTAATGAGAGAACAAAAGTAACACAATCTGATTTCCCCAGCCTTTCACACCTTCACAATGAAGCCTGAGCTTCCAGTGCTCTTGGTCCCACTGGTGTGTAGGCTTTCTTTAAGATACCAAGTTCATATGATAAATAGGTTTGAGGAAATGTCTTCATTTCAGTGGATCCCATGAGCAAAAGAAGTAGAGATGAATATATGAATTAAAAGTATTAATTTTGAATTATTTACTCAGTTCCACTTATTTGTTCTCATTTACTACGTTTTTACTTAAACTAGATCTTTCATCTTCTCTTCCTTCCTTAAAAGACACTTCAAAAGTTTTTTAAGCACTTTGCACATATCAAATGCTGTTAGATACTGCTGATTGGGAAGCCTACAAATACTATGGTACAGTATGCATTGAAGTAAATAAACGTTGTTATCTTTGTTAACTCCATTAATCTCAGGTAATAACATTAATGAAGCCTATTTTAACATCACTGTCAGAGATTTTGCACTGATTCATCTAATTACTAACTTTTGTTGAATTACAATCCTCTTCAAATTTATCCTTCATTATTATCAAATTTTATGTGAGGTCAGAATTTTCTCATGAGACTTTGAAATATAAATTCAATGAACAACAGCATTTTGGAAGAATTTTGAAAGATTTTTTAGTTTGATGGCAAAAGGGCCCAAGAATTAGAAAGTGAGGACAACTGGAAATGGAAAGGGAAAACACATGGAGTCAAATTTCTGCTTTTTTGCTTCAGTTTTTACAGTCCACCCTCAATGTGATAGAAGTATCACTTGAAGACAAAACAGGATTTAATCACCCAGGACTAAAGTCTCACACAAAGATATTGAATTAGAGGTTTAAAAACCATTCCAACATGTAGATCTAGTGGCCGCC
>WEKX01010577.1:332165-368750 GCA_013390025.1 Pitta sordida | reverse complement strand
CATTTTCATCAAAATGTTGTTTCTTTTTTTGTCCAAGTATTAACAAAACCGTTTTTATTCATGTGTAACATTTCTAACTGTCCTACTTGCACATATATTATATTTCCCAAGCATTTTAAAATTTTAAACACCGTTAATGTTACACTAATACTATTTTCTACTTTCGATGCTATTTTTTGTTTTCCATATACTATCTGTCATTTTGTTTCCTAGCACGGGTAAGAATTGGCAGTATCTAAAATACCTTGAAAAATATGTCTCCCAATAAATCTTTCTAGTTAAAAGAAGGAATAACCAGCAATATNACCACTGGCAAATAAAAATTCTCAGTTTCACCTTTTTTTTTCCCAAGTTTTTATTCTATAATATATTGCATCCGAGAAAACTGCCGCAGTCATAAGGACTATTGCTAGGGTCATCCTGAAATGGAGGGTTAGTACTTACACTCTGAGTTTGTATTTAGGGTTGATTAAGAGATTATTGTCTATGGAGGGTTAGGACTTTTTCTTCCCTTAACTGCTCCAGAAGTGTATCTCAAGTTGTCTTGAAGAGCTGTTCAAAGGATCAGCCTGCATATTTATTTGTTCTTCTGGAAGACCTTTAATTTAGTTGTAGCAGATTTAGAAAATAAGCCGTGAAACAGAAGTCAGAACAGGGAGTTTTGACATTGCTGTCAGTGTCCTGCTTGAGCTGGAGGCTTGAAAAATGGATGAAAGCTCCAAATATGCTGCCACATACATTGGGCAACAACTAAGCAGAACAGGAATTCAAAAGAGGCGTTGAGCTAGAGAGAAATGGGATTTACTGGATGTATTTCAGTGGACCATGATATAGGATTTGATGGCATCCTAGGACTGAACCCAACGGTGTAGACAGCCTTGAGGACAAACACAGTATTTCTGTTATGTGTTTGCAAATACCCTGGAGTAGAGGGATCCAGTCACACTAAGAGGGGTTTTTTTAGTGTTGACAATATATATTGATAATACTTGGCATTTATCTTCCTGGTTGAGAATTACTGGTGCTGGACTCTTTGTCTGTTTAGTTAATGAGAGAACAAAAGTAACACAATCTGATTTCCCCAGCCTTTCACACCTTCACAATGAAGCCTGAGCTTCCAGTGCTCTTGGTCCCACTGGTGTGTAGGCTTTCTTTAAGATACCAAGTTCATATGATAAATAGGTTTGAGGAAATGTCTTCATTTCAGTGGATCCCATGAGCAAAAGAAGTAGAGATGAATATATGAATTAAAAGTATTAATTTTGAATTATTTACTCAGTTCCACTTATTTGTTCTCATTTACTACGTTTTTACTTAAACTAGATCTTTCATCTTCTCTTCCTTCCTTAAAAGACACTTCAAAAGTTTTTTAAGCACTTTGCACATATCAAATGCTGTTAGATACTGCTGATTGGGAAGCCTACAAATACTATGGTACAGTATGCATTGAAGTAAATAAACGTTGTTATCTTTGTTAACTCCATTAATCTCAGGTAATAACATTAATGAAGCCTATTTTAACATCACTGTCAGAGATTTTGCACTGATTCATCTAATTACTAACTTTTGTTGAATTACAATCCTCTTCAAATTTATCCTTCATTATTATCAAATTTTACGTGAGGTCAGAATTTTCTCATGAGACTTTGAAATATAAATTCAATGAACAACAGCATTTTGGAAGAATTTTGAAAGATTTTTTAGTTTGATGGCAAAAGGGCCCAAGAATTAGAAAGTGAGGACAACTGGAAATGGAAAGGGAAAACACATGGAGTCAAATTTCTGCTTTTTTGCTTCAGTTTTTACAGTCCACCCTCGATGTGATAGAAGTATCACTTGAAGACAAAACAGGATTTAATCACCCAGGACTAAAGTCTCACACAAAGATATTGAATTAGAGGTTTAAAAACCATTCCAACATGTAGATCTAGTGGCCGCCAACACATTGGACTTTACCCTTACATGGTGTCTTGAATACATTTATGGTAGGATTTCCACATTTGGGGCATTGTAGGAGGGTGTTATCAGACTAATGTATTACTCTACTTATAGACTGCACTTAGACAGTTGTATTTAGCAGACACTGTACAAGCCTGGTGTGATAGAATTAATTCTATATGGAGACACAGAAAAGTTGAGTGCATTTTCATCAAAATGTTGTTTCTTTTTTTGTCCAAGTATTAACAAAACCGTTTTTATTCATGTGTAACATTTCTAACTGTCCTACTTGCACATATATTATATTTCCCAAGCATTTTAAAATTTTAAACACCGTTAATGTTACACTAATACTATTTTCTACTTTCGATGCTATCTTTTGTTTTCCATATACTATCTGCCATTTTGTTTCCTAGCACGGGTAAGAATTGGCAGTATCTAAAATACCTTGAAAAATATGTCTCCCAATAAATCTTTCTAGTTAAAAGAAGGAATAACCAGCAATATAAAACAACCAGTTTTGCAATTAGACTTGATAAATATCTATTCACATTAATACATACCAGCCTTGTATATGAGCTGCCCAAATCTTTCTCAAGCACAATGGCCTTTCCTTAGAGTTTTTCCCATTCTCACGGCATGAAAACAGATCAATTCCTCATTTCAAAAGAGCTAATCCTAGATAAACACAGTTTCTGTATTTCAGTCTCCACTTATAAAATCTTAAATGTCTATGTTGGCCTTAAGTCAACCACTTTGAATTTTTAAGAATCAAAGCCTGATGCATCTCCAATGTGACATTCCCCCAGACAGGAAGCCTGAAGTCAACTTCCTCTCCTCACTCTTCATGCTTTGCAAAATACAACACTTCTGTTCTTACATAATTAGCTGGGAGGAAAAGATGGGGAGGAAAATGCACTTTAAAACTCTTGAGTAGTGAATTGTCTGAGCCTTTACATCAGTCCCTTTTAACTGTTCTGTAGGTTAACTTCACAGGTTTCTTCCAGTGACTAATGCAGGATATTAGTTTAATGGGTCACAATTACTGGCTGGATCATAAATACAGAAATCCCACCACTGAAGCTTAAAAAAACCCCTCAGAGCTATTCAAGAGGAGAATAAAACTCAGCACAGCTACACAACATAGTATGTAACTGTTGGCTTTCCTTTACCGAGAGAGCCTTTCCTGACCTTGCTGCATTTCCCCATGCTGAAAAGGATGGCTATTGCCTCAAGAAATCCAGATGTTATAATACATGTCTTAAGCCAAATTCTATTTCCCCTTTTTTTAAAGGAAGGGAGAGCAGGGCTGAGGCTATGAGTGCAGGTCACTGGAATGACCTAGAAGAGTTTTAGAATTATGAAGAACTCATCAGCTTTGCCAGATGTCAGTGACATTTCTGTTCTATGGCAGTCTGGTACATTGGCCTGAATTTCTAAGGGAATAGGCTACATGAGAGCAACTTCATTATTGCAGTGCTTTATTGAAGTCTTTGAGGGGTAACTTAAGAAGCTATTTACACTGACCTTTACAGCACTGGCCTGAGGCTCACAACAACGTGGTAATATTCATTGCCAGTAAAGCTCTGCAAAGATATTTCACACTGTAGGAGGTGGGAAGGAGGCAGACTGTTACAGCAATGCCCTGAAAGATTTCCAGGCACAACAACTCAGAAACTCAATGTGCACCGGTGTCTGGGGGCTGTTTTCAGCTCTACTTGTGCACCTTGCTCCTGTTCTGAGTAGGTGCCTGACTGCCATGTGCTGCAATGGAGACACCTGCTTATTTAAACCTTTAAGAATGCTATTGCAAACCTTTGTCATATCTCTCAATCTCCACGACTAGGATAGACCATTTTATGGTAAAGAAAGAAAACATAAAGATAGGGACCGAGGGCACCTGAGCCCAGCTTGCAGGAAGAAAGCAGAGACCCAACTATCAAAGTGAGCAGGAGAAGATCAGACCTAGGGATGTGGCAGAATAAAGCATGACCAGCTGCAAGCAAGTACATATCATGAATCCGGTCCCAAAACTCATGAGATATTAAAATAAGATTGGGCATTTTTATTTGTCTTAAGAGTTCTGACGACCCTCCAATTGAGCTAACACAAAATAAGCCTGTAGTGTCAAATTAAAAAGATGGTCCTTTCTAACCCATCAAGGTCATTTTGTACAGGAAGAGCACTACTTTTTCCTCATGAGATCACCAAATGATTATCCTTTCTTAGGTTCTCTCTGGCAGGTGAATGTTTTTTATTCTTCCTTTGCTCTTTCTATGTCACCAAAACTTTCTAGAAATGATGGTCAGTGTGGTCTGAGGAGACAGATGAAAGAACTTCCTCTGTATGTGGGATTTTATTTGGTAATCAGAGCACTACACTCCCATAGTAATTTTTATTTTATCCTGAGGAGTCTGTTCTGGGAGAGGCATAGGAGGAGAGAAAAAAAATCTGCCCATGTGAGTGGGAAGAAAACGTGCTGACATGGACCTGTGTGGTCCTTGGAGTCCTGCTGCTGTAGACGTAGAATTGAAAAACCCACTTATTCCTTCATGTGGTGGGACCAGAAAAAATTCATGGGTGGCCTCTGGAGATGTGGAAAGATGTGGAATGATATGGTTAGATTGCCCCCTTGCTTGACAGGACATTAGCTTTCCAAGCAGAGCCCTCCTGTGACTGTCCCTGAGGGATCTTCACTCCAAGACACAAATACTATTTGAACACATATTGCCTTGGCTGGCATTTCCATATTTGAAATTTAAGTTGTTTTGCCAATTCCAGCCATACAAAAACACACAAGTAGTTTCAGAAAGCGAATCCCTTCTGGCTTCCTTCCATTTGCGTTTTATTTCACCTTGTAACTTTTATTGTATTTGATCAAATTCTTGCAGCTTCTCTTTACACCTGTAAAAATGAACTTTAAAAACAAGTGAAAATCAAACTTATTTGACTCAAGACTGGGGACTTTAAAATAAAAGTATTTCAAGACTCAAAATCCAGAATGCAAGTAGTACCAGCTGAGCTGGATCTCTAATGTTTGTTCTCTCTCATTGTGGATTTGCTCAGGAACATAAATTGTATCAATTGCCTGCATTTGAGTTTTACCCTTAAGAAAATGTGAATCTTTTAATGAAACATAATTTCCAGGGACAGATCTCCAGACTGGCATGTGTCCGCAAGGACAAGCTCAAATGTGTATATTTTTACCATATTTGCCATTCTCACGGCTTTCTGGGGCAGAAAAAAATCCTTGCCTTTCCTACAAAATTAGTTTTCACTCTGTGTATAGACAGACATTAGAGGGATGCAGTGTACAAGAAGCATGCTATCCTTTTACTGCAACTTTATTTAAAGCTCTCTTATCAACACAAAGTATTAGGATGTTGTCCCGTTTCAGACTCTGAGCCAGCCACATTAACTTTCAGACAGGTTCAGATGAGTTTTCATCCCTTTTAACAGAATGAAAACCTGAGCATGATGTGAGGGGCACAAGAACTTAAAGTTGGTTCATTGTACTTCGGATGAAGCAAATTTCAGATTCAGAATAAAGATACAATTCTAACACAGCTTGACAAAGATTTTTCATCTAAACAGAAATATGAGAGTAAAAGGAACCTTCTGGATGACTAAGTTTAGTCCCCTGCTAATACCTGCAGGATATAATCCCTCAAAAAAAAAAAAAAAAGCCTACAACTTTGAAGAGACTTTTATTGAAGAAATAGATTGGTGCTTCATAGAAAGGAAAACACTGAAGGCCTTTTAGTCCTGGCACAGATAGGCACACAGGTCTTAAAACAGGAAACAACAGTCTTAGTGATCTTCTGTGTGAAGTCAAAGTCACTGAAAAACTTCAGGATAGGAAGGTAAGTGAATCAGTTGCATGCCCAGCAGAAGCAGATAGGAGCTTCTTTTCTCTTTTATACTAGATGGAGAGGAGTACAGGTGGTAGCATAGGAAAAAACTGTTTGCGGTGATAAAGCATCCTGTAAACCTTGTAATTCTGTGCCTCCTGTGAAGTATGCCAAAACTGCAGCAGAAGCACCACAATCCAGAACTGACTGACACTTTGCCAAGGAACGGCACAAGCACAGGAATGAAAGGGTTGCCATCCTCTCCTCACAGCTCAAATGTCACACAGAGATAAAGGTTACCATGAGTAACTAGTCTCATTTCCCAGGGAGAAAGCATGCAGCACCACAGCTTTTCACACATGGAAAGTGTTAGTGGAGCAGTAAGCTTGGTACACACACAGGCGTCGAGATTAGCAGCAACCACAGAGTTGACTTCCCTGCTGTCACAGTGCCAGTTGCAGAAAGTTGCATGCTGTTCCTAACTGATCTCTCAGTAAATCTTCGGGAACATGGAAAGAAGACTACACTCTTTGAAAAACGATGTAGCCTACAAACACGAGTCCTTGCTGTGTCACTTCATGGTCCTTTGATCATGCATCAGGATCAAAAATAGTATTGGCTTTGCTTCAGGGCTAAGAGAGTTTCTCAAGTCATGAAATGTGGTCGTCAGAGCTCTAGTTTTCCTCAGAATTTCCCTCAACCCTTTGTACCTGCTTAATTAGATTGAAATTATCAAGAAACCATTGACTCTGACTCCCAATTTAGCCAATTTAACTCCCTGCTGCAAGATGAATCCTGCACAAAAATTAAAGTATGAAGAAGGAGAAGAGACACTTCATTAAATATTTAGAAGCTCCAGGAATGGATTGTTACAGTATGCAGAATGAACAATCCTGCATTTTACTTAAACATTTCACCTTGATCATCTTATAATAATTGTTAACAATTATCCAGGAAGGCCATCTTTATGTGCAGATCTTTTCTCTGAGGAGTCAAGAACACTGAACGTGATTTGGTCATTTTAGGATTAGTGGAGAGGTAGGTGAAATTACTCTTACGTTGTTGCCTGATGCTCAGATATAAATCTAGTTGATGACCGATGCCCTCTGTCTTTGCTTTCCACAAGGTAAAAAAAAATAAAATCCATGAGTACAAGCAAGAGCATTTCAAGATTTCCTAGTTGAACATTCACATCTGTTGGTAGTTATTTTCCAATCACTGGTTTGAAGAACCACTGGTTTTAGCTTCCCATAAGAATGTGATGGGTTTGGCTGGGATAAATTACATTTTCTTCATTGTAACTACTATGGGTATGAGTTTTGGATTTGTGCTGGAAACAATGTTCAAAGTCCAGGGATATTTTAGTTCTTGCTGGGCACTGCTCACACAGAGTCAAGGCCTTTTCTGCTCCTCACAGCACCCCACCAGCAAGAAGGGGGGGCGGGCAGGCACAAGAAGCTGGAAAGGGACACAACCAGGACAGCTGATCCCAACTGACCACAGGGATATTCCATCCCATATGGCGTCATAATCAGCACATAAAGCTGGAAGGTGAAAGAAGCTGGGGGGATGTTCAGTGGAATGGCATTTATCTTCCCAAGTCACCCTTCCATGTGATGGAGCCCCGCTTTCCTGTGGATGGCTGAACACCTGCCTGCCCATGGGAAGAGGTGTATTAATTTCTTGTTTTGCTGTGCTTCTGTGTGTGGCTTTTGTTTTAGCTATTATGCTGTATTTATCTCAACCCAGGAATTTTTTTCACTTTTACCCTTCCAATTCTGTCCCACATCGTACAGTGGTGCTTAGCTACCAACGGGGGTTAAATCATGACAAATTCACTCTTCACTCCCTTCTTCCTTCTGTCTTTTTGCCTGTTTACCTATTAATAGACTGATAGGATTAGTGTAATGCTTGACTGACTGCTGGTTGTCAATCAAACCTCCCTTTAACGACCGAAGAGTCATTTGGGTAGCAAATTCTCTCACAAGTAGGAGGTGTAATAGAGAGAGGGTTCAATTCAGCCTCCTAAGATTTGTCCTTATGAAAGAAGGGACAAAATTGCTACTTCTGATTGCAGTCCTACTTTTAAATGCAGAATATCCCTCTTGGCCACTAGTGATGTGCAGAACATGGCAGCTAATGCTCCCCACCTCTCCAACAGGCTTAGTGTTATTCTTCCTTTCCCAGTTAGGAAGATTTAATTTCTTTCTGTTTTTTATTAGCTTTATCCCCTCAGTAGCCTAATAAACTCCGCAGCTGAAGCAGTGGAGGGAGGCAGCCGGCTTTCCCTGCCTTTGCTGCGCTGCAGGAGGATGCAGTCGCATTCGTGTGTGCGTTGTGCCATCGCGCGGTGCTGCTGCCGCACTGCCAGCGCCTCCGCATCCCTGGGACCTGCGCTGAGCCCAGCCCGGCAGAACGCCTGATCATCTGTCAATACTGCCCTCGAGCCTGCCTTCATCCCTGTCAGCGGCTGCAGCCTCCAAAGCTTCCCCTGGACCGCTGCAATAAAAGCCCTTACAGGGAAATTAGCAAGCGGCCCAGGAGTAAGGTGATGGGATCTGTTTGAGGCAGGACTTGTCCCTGTCCTGACTCTCAGAAGCAGCAAAGACCCTAAACAGGGATTCATCTTGGTTCTACAGAGCTGTATTCATTTGGATTTGGGATAGATACAAGGAAATTATATTTGGGTTCAAGCATTCATTACAGCTCTTAGTGATCAGTCTTTGTCAGGTACATTGACAGCTTGGGATTTTGGGCAATACTCCGCACAGTTGCCTCATGTGCGCTGGCTCCCCTGGCTCGTGCTACATTCTGGAAAACTTTATCTATTCATTCTTGCTCAGCAAGTAAGGCAACATTAGTGAGGTTAAAGGCTATTTAATGGTGTTTAATGGTATCCTAGCATATTTTCTAAATTGCATTATGTTTTCCAGTCGACTTCACCAGGGAATCATCTGTCTCACAGACTTGAACTTGCACAGCTTATCCTAGTTTTCTGTAGAAGCAAAGTTTACAGAACTGCAAATATCTCTACAATTATTTCCTTCAGTCTGAATTTGTTTGACACAGTAGAAGTTTCAAAGACCTGAAATTCCCACACATTTTGCAAAAATAAGAAAAGATCAGAGAGACTCTAGCAGAGCTTTTACCCAGAATAAAGAGTGAAGCATAAACTGACCCTTGATTAGACATCAAAGTATGCACTTGGGAGAGCAGCTGGAAGACGTAAGTCCACAGAATCACCTTCTCCTTTTGATGTACTACTTGGAAAATGACATGTTATTCTTCCCAATGCACACAGAGACAAAGCAACATAAAGTGAACAGCACAGGTGGTTCTCCCACTGGTGCAACTTCCTAATGAGTCATTTTATAAGGTCATGGCAATACCCTGAAATTGTTAAAATGGCATCTGGGCTGCCTTTTTGATCTTGAGGATTCTATTATCATTCCTTTTACAGTTTATTGTAGCAAAAAAGTGCAGAGCCTGAAAACATATAATCCAATATTTGTTTCTCAGGAATATTTATATTCTTATACAAAAAAGGAACCCAGACAATTAATTTGTACTACAAAATTATTTTGCGTAAGGCCAAATACAGATATCCATGTTCCTAATGAAGCACAGTCTTCTGAGTGAGTTGTCTCAGTCAAGCCAGCAAAACAATTTTAGAACAAAATTACCTATTGCCTAAAGTAGTAGGCGAATCTTTAAATCAATTCAGGAAAAAAGTGTCAAAAAAAGAGCATTAACAAAACCACATACTAGAAAGAGGTGATGCGTTACCAGAGGAAGGATAACAAGCCAACTGTATCAAATCATTCTAGATTGCTTTGATTACTCTTTATTTATATTCAAGTATTTTGAACCATAGGTTTCTGAACCAACATATACCATTACGAACATGACCATATTATATGCAAGCCAAAATAAATTACAACTATGAAGCCATAGTTCCTCTTAGAAGAACACAGAACCTGTTCCTCTTGGTTCTTTTCAACTTTTCCTTCCTGCACTAACTGTCCTCATGAAGATTTCCTTAGAGTCCCTGTTCTCTCCTTATTTCTTCCAAGTGACAAGGGGCTAAATGCTAAATAGCACCTCAGTCAAATCCATCTTAACTACTTTTCACTTTTGGTTTTATTTCATCTTCTCAATTTCATCAGCTTTTGGGTCCCTGAAACAATTCATCTTAGTTTAAAGATTTTTTTCCTTATTGTTAATACAATGGCTCATTAGATTAATCTCTGCTTAAAACTCATATCCTTCTCTCTCACCTCTGAGAGAAAATCACTGAAAAGAGGCCTCCCCTGATGTGTATTTACTGGCTGCTGAAGGTCATTTTCTGAAAAACCCATTTCTTTCCCCAAAAGTCTAAAGGTTCAGGATGGATGGATGATAATCCATATCCTGTCCTCCTCCTTTTATAGCTTGTTGGTTTAGGTTTGACAGTTTGGGAGTTTTTTAATCGAAGGAGATTTAGAAATGCTTACAGGAATTCAGTGTTTGTTATTCAAACTGTGTGTGCCACTGTGTTTTGACAAAGCAGCTGTGCTCTGAAAATGATGACATTCCTACCCCCCTGGGCTAGAAAAGGAAACTTTTGTCCAGGCTCCAAAGATCTCTAATGACATTAAAAGAGATTTTCATGAAGAGGAAAGGCAAACATCATTAAAAGCTGTAATTTTTGCTCTTAAGAAATTATGCATATTTAACTGGATGTCTTTGAACTCATGCCACCTACACAAAAAACAAACAGCTTTTTTGAGAATTTGAGGATTATTTTACAGGAGAATTTAATTTGTTTAAAAGAAAATGAATATGGATGAGGATATGTGAATAGGGTCAGTGTGTCTGTCAGTCCCAATTGCCAAGCCAGGACTAATCTTGGTGATTAGTAAGGGTAGTGATAAAAAATATGCTTGTACCCAGTGTGCCTCCTGATTGGCAGTTTATTGCTCTTAGAGGACCAGATGTCAAAAGCCATATGCTAATATTCAGCACAGAATCATCCTCTGGTTTATTATTTAAAATGCACCATCATCATATGTTAATATTTATCACAGAACAATCCTCTGGTTTATGATGGAAAATGCACCACCATTGTCGCTGCTGAGCAGTGAGAGAACAACAGCCCTGAAAAGACAAGAGCCCTTTCAGGCAAAAGGAGCATTTGCTGCCGCAGTTGGCAGAGGGGGAGCAGAGGATGTTAGGGCTGCTCCAGGCTCTACTGCTGACTCCTGGCATTTTATGGAAACGATCAGGGAAGGGGACATGAAATATTTTACCTAAACTGCACTTCATACTTATTTAAACTAGGAATAATTTTCTCTTTATACAGCATCTGGCATGGTGTGGTTCTGTCTCATTAAAAGAGGCTCAGCAATGGAGTTAGTAAATCAGAATTTAAAAGTGTGTTACATGAGAAGTGAATTTTAAAAAACAAAAACAAAACAGCCTGTGGATATCAATTACTTAAAACGCCTTGTGTTTATATAGGTTTTGAGTTCATGATCTTCCTGAGCTGGGGAAGTCAACACTTTATTGGAATTATGAGTTTTGTATACAGAATTAACAATGAAAAAAAAATCTCTATTATCTGTCTTTTTTAAAGGCAGTAGTACAAGGAAAAGAAAAATATGGAGGGAAAAAAAAACACTTGGAACTATTTTACTTACAAAAAAACAAAGACAACTGCTATCTGCAGTCAAACCTTCCTACCACAAAAATCAAAGTGATACAAGGTTTGACTGAAAGCAATACACAGTAGGATTGGTTTATTCTGGTACCATTTTTTGTGTGCCAAACACAGTAATCCCTCAAATTTTGTGGGTGTTAGAGACTGGGCAATGCCTGCAAAAGCATCTCATGAATATGCAAATAAGTCATGCCCATATCCTCACCCCTCTCAGCCCCGGAGAGATGGGGAGGAGTTCCTGGAACCTCCCTGCATGCTCTAACAGCATAAGGGAGTGAAGGGGGTCTCTTCTGAGCCCTCATCACCCCAGGAGTCGACAGGAATCTGCAGAGTTCCCTGCGGCAGGGCTGCCAGCATGGGGATTCCCGGCTTTCCCTGCAGTGCTGAGGCCGGCAGCAAAGGATGTCCCCATCTGCAGCAGTGCTAGGGGTGGCAGCAGAGGGCTTATGCAGCAGGGCCAGCACTCGCCATGGGGCAAACACTCAGCGTGCGTGGCCACGGGATAGCAGTGGGGTGGCTTCAGCCACTGCTTGTGGCCGCAGCACAGCGGCAGTCACTGCTTCTGGCCACAGGGAGGCAACAGACGGTGCTTCTGGCCACGGGACGGGTTGGGGGTGACAGTAGCCATTTCTGGGCATGGGGAGCAAACTCTGGGTGATCCCCAAGCAAGCGAGAGGTGTCGCACCCCGCCCCACAGGGCATGCCAGTACTGCCCCTCAGCATGGCAGTGGGACTGGGCATGAGCAGACGTGAAAACACCATGAAGAATCGAGGCGTGTTCATGGAAAACCCCCCAAAATATCTGAAGCTGCAATAGGTGAACTGTGAAGCGGCAAGGCATTAGTGTATACTAATCATAACAATTACAGGTAATGTTAGCCATGATGCCAAGGAAATAATTGCCAAAGCCATCAGCATTTGCTTTCCACCTGATCAGACCAAAGGGGCAGCAACAGGCAGGTTTCTCTCTACAAACCATGCTGCAGCAATGCAGAGAACAGGGTTTCCAGTCTCCAGCCACTTCCAGCAATAAGCAAACCCACTAAGCTGTTATTAAAGGCAATGGTGTTCTGCAACACACTGCTGCAATTTCCTTAGGATTATTCTAAAGTTTCAAGTCCTTATGATTTGATAGTTTCTGAAGAAAAAAACCTCTATTTCAAGGATAAGTTGAGTTGAACTGCATTCACAGTAGCTGTTCTTAAAGGCTGTTATCTTCATTTTATATCCCATTCTCTTGTACAGAGACCAAAATGAGCACAATTTTGTACCTGCATAATTTCATCTCCAAATGCATCTTCAGAAATAGCATAAATGGAAAGTGTCTCCTTGATTCCAGGCTCTATTTTGATGCAAGACGAGAATAAAAGTCTTACACAAAAAGATCATACAAGTTCTTTTCTTTAAGGAGAATACTTGGGTTTCAGGGTGTTGGAGCCTGAATTTCAAACTTTCAGAAAGTTGATATGGAGTACATTTAAATTGCAGGAGAAGATATGCAGTGATTGTCCTGCTCTTGTATAAATGTTGTACATCTGGTGTGACTTTCCTCTTCATTCTAGGGCTTTGCAGTACTCTGTCTCATCCTGAAGAACTGGAAATATGCTCTGGGTGAAGGAAATATTAATCAAGTTCTTATGTTATTCCACTCCCTTTTGGTTTTTTCCTCAAAGCAGCTATGTAGTGAGGTCATATGCTTCTCCATAATGCCCTTCTCCTTTGCACCATTTAATGAAATTGTTTTCACGAGTTGTGTAATCCCACACTAATTATAAAGAGAGCTTAACAGATCATTAACATCTCCATTAGCATCACCTTGTCTTCCTCTTAGAGAATGTCTGTCCTAGGGTGATTCTATTGTGTATATATATTCCATATCTTTGTGCTTTGGCTTCAGTCTATGAGGGAATTTTGTTGTGGATACTGATCCTTAGTGACCAAAGTCGTTCTTTCTCTCTGTCTGGAAGGGGGAAAAAACAGAAGCAGCAGCTTGAGGAGGAAATTTCCAGCAATACCCCCGGAATACCCAGGTCACAGCTGCAGAGCCTTTGGGCTCGTTAACACTCTCTCCTACAGCTGCAGTGTATAAGGCTTGAGAAGGGCACCTCTGGGGCTTGGGCTCCAGCTACTCTCTGGGTCCCTGGGAAAAGCTTCTTCTGGGACTGTGTGCTGGCATTTGGCTGAATTCTGCAGGGATCTTCACATCACAGGACTGCAGGATATCTTGAATTTTCCCTCAGGATCATCTATGATGCAGGACTTGTGGGATATCTCAGGTTTTCTCTCATAATAATAGGTTTTGCTGTTTAATACTATTGTATCCTGCCTTGTGTGTTTACTAAAGTAAATAGTGTATATTTTCCATGCTTTCCTTTACTTTTTTTTGGACCTGGTGAAGGGGACGGGTGGGTTGGGCTGGGTTGTTTTTTTTTTGTCTCTGCCCCCATTTACCTCAAACCCTCACAGTGTCATACACAGGGAGGACTTAACAGGAAGGCATTCCATGGGGGCAAACAAGCTTCAGAGGCAAATGGTCCTGTATATCTGTAGGAGACAGTGTTAGAGGACAAAGGTGTGTGTTATATTATCACAGTTCTTGGTACATGGATTATGCTTGTCCTATTATTGTTTTTCCCTTTTTGTTCTGAGCTTCATTGGGAGATGATGTTGACAGAGCATGTTGGAAAGCCCTGGGTGTAGAGGATGCTGTTGGAGCATGAGGCAGTGCTATTTGAGTTGTCATGGTTGGGATAAAAAAGGAGGCTTATAATGGTGTTTCTGGGGAGCGTATGTACTACAAAAAGATGGATGCCCTTTCTTATAATAAGATAAAGAAAAGTTGCAGACTATGCTATCAGGGAATGATGTACAGATGGAGGTATTTTACACGACTTTGAACCAGAGCCTGCCAGCTAGAAAGGGTTGGCATCCAAACCCAGTCCCAGACTACTGATGTGCCCTGTAACACCTTAGCTTTAACATACTTCTTGAAAGCTTGCTTAATATTTCACTGAAAGCTTTGACAAGGTGAAACTTCAGTGAGATTCAGAAAGACTAACCTGTTGTCTGAAGCTCATGAGCAGAATGTGCTTTGGTATGCTTTGGTGATTTGTAGAAACTAGTTTTGTGCTGCTTGAATTTTTCCAGTGTTTTTCAGTCTGGTAGTTTTATTAACTGCTTTTCTAGTACTATATTATAAATCCATTAATTGATTTGGTTCTGGCTGTGATGTTGACTTGATGAGTGGTGTTTTACAGTCTTGTTTTTAAAGAATAGTAGCTAGAGTTGATTGAAAATACTAACAAAACTACAGTGGTTTGTTTATGGGCAGCCAAACTTTTGTCAAGGATGTAAGCCAAGCAAGTTGTTTGGGGTTTTTTTTCAGCAAGTAGATCTACCTGTAGTCTTTTTTCTTTTATGAGAAGAGGAAAAAATTCAGCCAATATGAAACTTCATAATGCTTTCTCATAACAAATGTTAAAGCCTTCTCCTATGTATTACTAATCCCTTCAGGAAATTATTTGCAATTAAGACAAGCTCTACATGGTTATAGGTGTTTTTCTCATGTACTTTAGTAAGGTGATAAAACCCAATTACATAAGAATCCAGAGCAGCTGATCTCAAAAGACCCTTGTTGTTGAAAGTGGTTTACAAAGTCACTCAAATTTTGCTGTAAATCATAACTGATTAGCTTCTTTAAACACCAAAGTATTTATAAGAATCTAGCTGAAAATCAGGAGCTGTCAAGATCTAAAAGGTTGAGAGATCTCTGAATTGTCCAACTAGTTTTTTAATCCAATATTAGATTGGATCAAACTTTTTAAGACGTAGGAATATAGGAAACCATAACTGCACACAGATCATTATCTCTAGAGATGCTAATTAATTTCTGCCTGCGAAAAATCACTTGACTTTGGACTTAACAACAATGAAACTTTAATTTATTACAGCACTATATATTCTGCAGTGTTAGCACTAATATAATAGACATGCTTTGTGTTTTCAGCACATACTCTAGGAGGTCATGTAATTTTGAAGTTTCTGATTACTCCAAATGCAATGATTTTTGAGGATGTGGTCTCAGTATTTTCTTGACACTGGTGGATTTTCACCTTAAGGACTTTTCCTCATCCTGACATTATTCCTCATGAAGTCTTTTCAAAAGCAGATGTCATCTTGGCCTATTTTGTGTCGTCTCTCTGTTGCAGGAGAAAAGCAGATGGAAGTTTTGGGCTCCTTGGCTTTTTAGATATAGTATGTGAAGAACATATTGGCTTCTGTAGCCAGGAATGGCTCCTAGCCAGGCCAGAGGGCAGAACATTTGTTTGCACCATATGTGACCCAAGTGCTAAGCTTTAAGAAAGGTCCAACAGCTCAAAGTATGAGTATATGAAGTTTGTCTGTACTCTATGAGAAAGGTGTGGTGAGATGTTCAGCTGTGGGTAGGTATTGTCTGTAAGAGGAGGTGGTGGAGACCTGGCTGCTGTGGGTGGCTCTTTGGTGCCTGCTTCTCTNCCTAGTCCTACTGACAACACTATTCCTGATGCAGGCCAGGATACCATTGGCTTTTCTGGCCACCTGGGCACACTGCTGCCTCATGTTAAGTTTTCTATCAACCAGCACTCCCAGATCCCTTTCCACCTGATCATCCTGCAGCCACCCCCAGCCTATAGTCCTGCATGGGGTTATTGTAACCAAAGTGTAGGACCCAACACTTAGACTGGTTGAACCCCATGCCATTGGATTTAGCCCGTCTATCCAGCCTGTCAAGGTCTCTCTGCAGAGCTCTCCTACCTTCCACCAGATCTACATTTATCCCCAGCTTGGTGTCATCTGCAAACTTGCTAATAATAGACTCCATCCCTTTGTCAGATCATCAATAAAGATATTGAACAGGACAGGTCCCAACACTGAGCCTTGAGAAACGCCCCTAGTGACCCGCCTCCAACTGGACACAGCATCATTAACCACCACTCTCTGAGCTCTGTTATCCAACCAACTCCTGATCCAGTGCACTCTAAACCTATCCAACCCACAAGCCTCCAGCTTCATCAGGAGCTTGTTATGGGGGACAGTGTCAAAGGTACTCCATAGGGAACCCTGGCAAATTTGGGCCGCACTTCAGTCCCTCCCTTCCTCTGCTTATTTAGATCCAAATGTGTCATAAACCAAAACTCTTTCTATTATCTTTTTTTGCTGAATTTATCAGTTAGCCTCATAGTCTGTGTACCCTAATGGTAACAGCAATTTTTTTTAAATTAGAGGAAGGAGGACAGTTTATCAGCTCATTGATTTTCATTTCCCCAAAGTATTACTGTAGATAATGTCCTCCCAATCATTGCTCTTTGAAGGCTGAAGAAAAGTTAGAAGCATAGAAATATCACTAGAACTCAACCGATTTACTTGTGTTAAAATAGCCCCAATGTTCCTGCAGGACACTGCAAATCATTACACTTGCAGCTTTAATTTAGAAGTGCAAGTACTTTTTTTTTCATCTCTCAAGCCCTGCAAAGCTGTTTCTAAGGCAATTCCTTCAGCTTTTGGACAGTCCAAATTGATCCCAGACTCAAAGCAGTCTTAAAATCCTTTACAGGTCCCCTTGACATCTGCTGCTCCTGAAATGGCTGGAGCGGCCATCTGTCATTTTTAAGCCACAAATGTCAAATAGACAGGATAAAAACAGCTGGGAGAAGGCTGCTAACTCTTCCCAGCTGTTTCTGTCCTCTGAGTGAAAAATGACCTTTCCTTGTTTATCTTGTCTGCAGACCATCACCATTGGTGTACTTGGAATCCCTGTGCTCCTGGCTCTTCTGCCTCCTGACTGTCCCAGGTGTGTCCATGGCAGAGGTGCTTCCTCCTCTTCCTAGATTCTTCTCCCCATGTAAGGGAAGCATAAGGAGACACAAAGACAAAGGATTAAATTTTAATGCTTTCTGAGGTGCATTCTGAGGTCTGAGGTTTTCTCCAGCTCCAGTTAGGCTGTTTCCATCCTGGCTGGTGCTGAGAAGTGCTTGAATGTGAAGCACTCACACATTAGGTGGTGCTAAACTCTAATAAATGCAGGCAAAGTGATTCTGGAGCTGTTGCCCATCTCACTTGCTACCACCTGGCAAAACTCCATGTTCATCTTCATGCTCTGAATACTGCCCTGCACAGCTCCAATAGTTCAGAGACAATTCAGAGGTTTGCCAGCTTACGGCTAAACTTGCTATCAAAAAATTCTAGTTTCCTTTAAAAAACACTACACCAAATATTACCAAATGTAGGAACCATAATTTAATGTTTTGTGACTTTTCTGCTCCTCACTACATCTCTGCTGCATTTGAGGGGCAACATAATAGTGAACCTGCAGTCGGGTATCTGATAGAGCTTGAAACCATTCTGCAGAATATGAGGACAGGAAGATGTCCACGGTCTTCCCTGTACCCTGTTGAGCAAAATTTTTTTCATGCTCTGCACACAGATCCGGGCTTCAAGAAAGGTTGTGGGATGCAGTAAGAGCTGGCATGGAGCACACTGTAGTTGCAGACACCTACCAGAGTTTGCTGTTAAAATGTTTAAGAAACACAGAAAGGTTCCTTTGAGTTCTACTGCATGGGGGAAATTTTGAGTTGGAAGATCAGGACCTTACAGGATAATCATGGACAATATTAGAACATTGTTAGCAGAGTTTGCAAACAAGACAATAGCCTTGGGAAAAACTCTATCCATAAGAGAAGAACCTTTGGTTTACTCTCTCTCTTGTGCTTATCTCAGCTCTATGAAAGCACGACAGATTGCAGGGAAGTTTGTTTCAGCTTGCAGTGAAAACAGATGGTGCAACAAAGAAGTCAAAAATGGTGATAAGAAAATAGATGATGTATATCTCTAAGGTACTTTGGCCAGTTTTTTTAAAAATTTCAAGCATCAGCTTTCTGGCATCTAATACAGATGTCAGGTGGGGGGGGGGTTTGATAGTAACTAGGTAAATCACTCCACATGCTTCTACAAAATCCCATTGCTCCTGTTACCAGTGAACAGTAAGTTGTTTTTTCCCCCCAACTGTTGCAAGTCCTAAGGTACTTTTATAGTCCCACCATCAGAATGTGCTGAAGAAATATCTTTACCCTGACAACAGCATAGTGGTCCTCACCACTCAAATTATTGCAGTCTACAAGCAAAGCAAACCGAAGACTTCATTCACCACTTCCCATGGGCAGGCAGATATCAGCCATCTGCAGGAAAGTCAGGCTCCATCACACATAATGGGAACTTAGGAAGACAAATGCCATCACTCTGAACTTTGCCCCCTTCCTTCTCCCACAACTTTGTATGTTGAGCATGTTACTAGATTGGATATCCCCATGTTCACTTGGGGTCACCTGTCCCAGTAGTGTCCCTTCCCAATTTCTCACTGGTGGGGTGGGGAGCAGAAAAGACCTTGACTATTTTTAAGCACTGCTCAACGGTAATGAAAGAAGTCTTGAAAGATGTTTGAGGCATATATCTGGATCTGACGTTGGGAGATACGGTTTAGAGCTTTAGGGGTACAGTGACAGTAATGATCATGGTGGTTGATGTTTGGACTTTATGATCTCAAGGATCTCCTCCAACCTTGACTATTCTATGATTCTATGAAAACATCCCTGAATTATCAACAGTCCTTGCTGCACTAATCAAAACCATAGCACCATAGCAGCTACTTTGAAGAAAATTAACTCTCACAGTCAAAACCAGCAAAATCTTCAATGTCACACTGGTTAAACTGGAATGTTAAGCTGGCCAGAGCACCAAGCTAGCATGAAGAAACAAGCTTGAGAGCATGGAATACAAGGGCTGTGATGCACAGGGGCAAGTTTGTGTAATTTATTGTGTACATGATTTAAGTATCTTTAGTGTGTGTGTCTGCAGATCAGTGGTGCCACTGCTACGTGTGTGAACACTTGTGTGAACATTTTGCCATTTGGCCTGGCTGGAGGCAGCTCCCATGACCACTAAAACCTGGATATTGTCCTGGCCTCTGCAAGCAGCAGAGTATGCTGTTAACAGGACCCTCCACTTCGTGTCCTCGCTCGCCTGCTTTTTGGATTACCTAGGAAAAGGGCGGGCGTTTCAGGAAGGACAGAGGCTAAAAAGAGAGAAGACCTGAATACACACATTTTTTATGACAGGAATTCATCTGAAAAATTCAGTCCTCTCTATGCTCTGACTGAACACCTTGGGGTTGCAGCATCTTTTCTGATGCCTCTGGGGTTGGAATGGCTTCAGGATGGGACCCACACTGCGTAGACGTTGTAATTCACATTCAGGGGCTTGGCTTAGCTTCTCAAAGCCTGTGGAGCATGGCAGACTAACCTGTAAGGTCTGATATAGAGCTGAAAATCCCTGGGAATCCCTCCTGATGGAGAGTGTGTCTGTCTCATGGATAAGCAAGTATGAACACATTCATGCCACATCTGCTAATGAGTTACTGGACAAACTGTGTTGGTCTCATTTTGTGTCCTGATTCTGTAAAGCATCAGTGTGTGCTTCATGCTGAAGGAATTCTTCCTCTGCGTGCTAACTGATAACTGAATTGTCCAATTAGGAAACCTTAGATCTGTGTGTATTTCAGACTGTAGGAAAAATCTGACAGTTTTCACAACTGGCCTGTTAAGTGAGTATTTTTGTATCAGCCCTTAAACTTCAGCTAGCTCACTAAGAAAATCTTATTCCTTAGGTGTCTAAAGCTGAGAAGAGCTGTGCAAACTAATTCATGTATTGCAATAACCTGCACATCACGGGCCATTTAATGCCATGTGGAATTGCAGAGGAGCCTCTTCATATTTCCTCTTTGCCCATTTCCTCAAATCTGAAATGGGTCTCTTCATAATGAAGATTATTTTAATAAATGTAATGAAGGGATTTATTACTAGTTTTATAACTTTATTATGTTAACTATTGCTCAGCCTAAAGAAATGCCTTTGCAGTATTTATATTACACAAACAAGGAGTGAACAGAACAATGTACCTGCTCCCAAAGCTTTCACCAGCTTGGACAGAGGAGGATAGAACCATGTTGCAATGTAGCCCTGGTCTTAGCCAAACTAATTGCTTCAGGAATCTTTCTTTTCTGCCCTAGGGAGTCTGGAGCCCCAAAAGCCTTAATTCTGTAGCTGGTAGAAGACAAAAACCTATTTCAAAACTAAAGTATTTCATGAAGGAACAATATCGTACATATTTCCTATAAATAGTACTATTTCTACCAAGTTCTCCTATTTTAACATCAAAACCCATGGGGTTTTTTTCAGATCTTTTTTCCTCACAAAAGCTCAAATTTAAGCACTTCAACCAGGGATTTGTTACAATAATAAAAACTATTTTGCCTTGTTTATTATATGAAACTTTTCTAGCTTAAGTGTGCAGCAAGTCCTTCTAGTACTGCCATTTGCTGCAAGGGTAAACTCCAGAGGGACAGAATTTCCTGTTAAGGACAAATACTCATAGCATGTATTCATAAGTTGTACTTCTACCCAGTAATTCCAACAGTTTAGTAGCATAATAAGAGGATTATATCCTTCCATTCACATTCTTGTTCTCCCAATTCAATACTTACCAGTCCAAAGTCTTCCAGTTATTTTCTAGGGCTTCTGACTTTTGTCCAATTAAGCATTAACTTGAACAATTGTACCTGACAACACTTTACATGTATTTAAATCCAGCATAATTCAGTCTTTCTCTTTTGCTATGTAATTCTTGATTCCTTTTTTTTGTCCAGACAAATACCAGGACACAGGCCTCTAACCTGATCCTGGTCCTCTTTCTTATGAATTGCTAGGATCCAGCCTGTGGCTACCGGGAGGTGGTTGGCAGAGCTGGTTTTGTCTGCATGATCAGGACTAGAGCTAAAAAAATAGAAGCATTTATTTCTCCAGGGTGTAGACCAAGAGCAACTGGAAGGTTTGGGCTGCCACTAGTGTATTAGGTGTGAAATACCCGCTTTCTTTTAACTAGGAGAATCCCTTGACAAGAGTGCTTGTTTTTCATGGTACCAAAGAGAGAACGCATCAATGGACCAACTTTCTATGTAGCTGTAAATCATACAGTATTTCTTTGCAGAAAATGCACTGAGAGAACTGATTCTATTTGGGTGAGTTGTACTGAAAGAATAGTGCTATTTTAAAAATAACAGTTATGGAGTTTAATTTGATGTGGAACACAATAAAGACTAGGCTGAATTATGCAGGGTTACTATAATTATTCTGAAAGCTCAGCATGGAAAAATTTGTAACAGCTCATGCGTTCACATCAGGGATCATTTCAATTTTATCCTCATGAACGGTTGCTCATTCATTGCTGATTGCAACAATCTTTTAATCAAGAAAACAGCGTGGATATTTTACTCCAGCTGGTAACAAGGGTTGAGGGAAATGGTGAGATTAATTATACAAGCCGAATTTGAGAACTAAATTTCTTCAAAGTAATACTTGCTAAATAGAAAGAAGTGGATTTAAAGCTTCTTTAAAGAGAAATGCAGTGTCAAATTCTGCCTTTAGGCGTGTGTTATGAATGTTTTTGGACTTGAGAAGCAGCAACAGGAAGGTCTGTGTCACAGTCAGACTACAGAGGGAGCTTTTCCCCATTGCTCTTCATATGGAATGGGCAGCAGCTCTGGTTTGCTTAACCAGCAACAAATTATAAATCACTAAATGAATTAGCCAAAACACAACAAAACAGCTGGAAGCAAGGATTTTCCCTTCCGTTCTCCTCACTGCTCCAATTAGCTCATGCAGCGCTTCCTTGTGCTCCGGTTTCCAAACCCAGCATCTTGCTGAGTACCTTGAAGGCTAGTGCTATCTGGCAACAAAAAGGTGTACAGACACTTTAGTTGGCATCCCAAAGAATTAGATGTAGGAAGGGAATAAAATAACAAGTCTTTTCTCTGTTTGCTCAAAGTCCCATATCCTTTGCAGGTTACTCACCATCACAGCAGCCTAGAAAGCACCTTTTGTTATTTTATGTGAAAGAGAGGAGAAAGAAAGCCAAGAGGATCTCTTTAGATGATGTTCTTGTCAACTTTTGTGGGTTTTTACCAGTGGAAAATGTTGAGGTTAAAAGTGTTAGAGATATCTAGTAAAGTCATGAGAATTCTTGATGAAACCTGCTTTGAGGGTTCCCCCCCAGATCATGTGTGCACACACACACTTCTGGAGGAAAGAACCCTAATCTTTCTGACTACTGTTTGATCAGCTCCAGGACTAAGACAAAAGCTTCAGGTTCTAGTTATAATCAGATGGCCTCCTATATATACTTTTACATCGTCCATCCAGATATGAAAGCCACAAGCAACGGCACTTGCATTGCAGAGTTGCCTTGAAGATAGACACCTATGTCAAGAGACTGTTCAGCTTCAGGTTATTGCATGGCTCATTTGCCTGCCCTTACTGTGCTGGCAAAGTCTGTTCTGTCTTTGCTATTGAGCAGAGATCCATGTTTCCTGATGGAACACTGCTCCAAGAGTAGGATGTTAGTTAGAGTTCTCAGGTGGCCCATCTGAGGAGGCAAGAGCCATAGACCTCACAACTGTTTTCAGTGACCAAGTTTGGGAACATGTGAAGGAGACACACACCATAGGAGAATTTAGTCTCAATTCAGACTTGTGTAAATAGGCAGATACGGAGCAGGACCACGGCCCTGCTGAGCTGCACAAATACCTGTTTTGCAATCAAGAGATACAAATAAGTAGTCCATACTGCAACGGGACATGCTGCTTTTATAAGTGGTTTTGTTTTCTAGTAAGCAGAGGAAAAACTGCTTCAAATATGTGTGTTTTAACAGTAAAGTGATACTGTAAAGTTACATACAATTTAGGAGCTTTTCTGTCAGTATAAAAGGTCCAGACTCTTCAGCCTTTCCAGGCACAGGCAGAGTGACTTCAGATGTAAAACATGCAATTAAGAGGCTCCTTCCTCCCTGCCCTGGTAAACTCAGGGGCTTCACTGGGGATCTTCCATACCTTAAAAATTTGGGTTGTGGCCAGTTACCATTAATACATAAAAAGCAAGTGGTTAGATAACTCATTACTACCTGTTTTCCCAGATTGCTTTCCAAACTGATTTGGTTTAGGGGGTTGTTTTTTCTATTACGTCTTCTGGAATGCTAATAGGGACTGGGAAACTTGAATGTATTCAAACTGCCTCTTGGTATTTCTCATTCATTTGTGTATTGAGATTATTCCATAATGAGAAAATGTTTGGATTTGTCGTACAGAATCAAGAAGCTTTGTTATGCCATACTTTACCCTACCCAGTATTTTCTACATAGAGAGAGTATAGATTGACCTCTATCATGCTGATACTTTCCTTATCTTTTTAGCAGCATGAAAACTGGCAAGTAAATCTTCTGTGGAAGCTCCCAGCACAAAAAATGAAACCGGAGTATTTAGTCCCCATGGAAACAACTTACCATGAAAGGAGGATTTTCCACCAAAATAAGATTGTGAGCTTCCAAGAACACATCCTGAAAATGGTGACTTCACATCAAAGCTAAAAAAGCAAGTGGGAGGAGGAGAGGGGAGATTTTGGGAAGGAAGGGGAACCTGACTGTTGGTGTTCACCTGGCCCATGCAATCTCACCCTCCAAGATCTAACTCCTGTAGATTTAGTATACATGTGAGCACGTCTATAGATTTTTAAGCACTAAGGGGAGAGGAGTCATTGTTAGGTATTTAATCTGAAAGTAAAGAGGATCATCTTTCTTCCTTTCAAATCTAAATCCCTTGTTAGCTTAGTTTCTTAAGAGGAGAGCACTATCAGATGTTTTTTTCTGCCAGTACAATTGAGAGTCAGGCTTCTTTTTTTGTCTTCACTTCCAAAGGAAGGTACAAGTTAAAAAGGAAAGCTTCCTTTATTTGTAGCTTTTTTCTTATCACTGAAGTACACGTGGCATGTCAGCTCCTTAAATCCATCTATTCTATGTCTGAGTTTAAACTCTTCCAAGTATGTATTTTATTTTCAGTCTGCTGTGTTATTTTCTGTTTTCCTCAGAGATTCTCCTTTTGATTGCAGCATTTTAAAATTCAATGCCTACATACCATCACACATAAACACCATCTTCTCTTAAGTCTTAGATTTTCCACTCCTGTTAAGTGGCCTCTACTTCTAGGCAACAATCAATGCACTTGATTGCTTATGTCATCTTCCAGTGGGGAAAGGAAAATTTCCCATGAATAGCTCAGACCACTTTCCACAATCTATGATTGAACTAGGTCCCCCTGCCCCTGTGGCCCAGAATTTTCTTTCTGCAAGTGACTGTATTGTCCTCATACTCTCCTATGATAATTCCTTAAATGTCTCGAGTCATGACACTTGGACTACTCTTTTCTGTGGCTTTTGTGCTAGAGAAACACTGCTCAGGTGCTCAAGTTATGTAACTGCTCATGATCTTTGCACAGCTAAAGATGAACAAATGGGTCCCAGCAGTTTCTGTTTTATAAAGGAATATGGTTGATACGGAGTACTAGAAATTTTGATGATACACTCTCAACAGAGGCTGAGGATGGAATCAGCATGCAATCTGAATTACTGCAGCATGCTGAAGCATCTCTTTTGATCAGACTAACTTCTTGTAAGTGCAAACCACCCTTGTACACTTGAACCATTTGGATTATTCCTTTGAAGCCTGGACTGTCACAGAATTCAAAACATTATGTCCTTGGATGTAAAGCCCTGTGCAAGCATCCTTTATCCAAATGGATTTTGGAGTGGCAATATACTGAGGGCCAGGTGGAACCCCAACACTGCAAGCACCCATGCAACTCTATGCAAGCGGCGTCTCTTAAAGTATTAAGGGCCTTCATCAGGAGACTTCCACTGAAAGCCTAAGACAATCAGCTTTGCTTCTTGTAAAGACATATTTGTGAAAAAGTCTGGCCTTCCATAAACACCACTCAGTCAGTCCTGGTGAGCAAGGAGATAGGGCATTAAGGACTTAGTCCTTCCTCACACAGGCAACATATCATTGACTTCCCTCTGAAAAGCAACAGTTCACTTTTAATAAAATTCATCAACAAGCAGAAGAAATACGAAGAGTAGCACAATCCCAGCAAGATTCCCATAAGGTTTCCATGCAGTGTATGGATGCTAGGCAAACAGTGACTCTTCAAGCTGAAATCCTCAGTCTTGCTTTGAAACTGTTCCAAACTCAACTCCTCTTCAGGAAGTACTGAAAAAGAAGCCAACTTCTACCAACCATAATGGCAAATTTAGTGACTTTCCGTTTCAAGACACTCCTTTTTTGAGCAAGGAATTTCAGTTTGTTTGTGACCTCATCTAATGCCTGCCAGATTCGCTTATCTGCAAGTAGGTTGCCTCCTTCTCAAATCTGCTTTGTTTGAAGGGTTTCTATCAACTAGCTGTAAAACAGTGAGGCAAAGAGCCTTTGTTTTCCCATTTCCAAGGGAGGCTTGATTTACTGATGTTTGTAAAACGCATGGTAGGTTCTGCTTGGGGATTTCAAAGGTCTGCACTCCTGTCTAGTCTATGTACCCTTACTTCAGCAAAGCTATGAACTAGATGAATATCTCCATCTCCAGTGCTAGTAACTCCTCACTAATCTTATTAAATCCTTTCCAGACCCTGATCAATATCTAAAATGCACTCTGTCCTGTAATTAATCTGATGAGCCATGGGAGTCTTGTTTACAAGTCCCTTCAAATTTTTCATCAGAGATTTTTATTTTAAAATTAAACTGATTTAGCAGAAGCAAGGTCATGATCTGTTTTTCAGTAGCTTTTTCATACCCCTATTAAATCTTCTGTACTGAGTGCATTCAGTAATTCAATGATACTGCTTGGTGAATAGAATTGGATATCAAGGTCTTCAAGACCCTGCAGAGGGTCAGGTCTGGCAGTTTGATGGCTCATGTGTGAAAGGCATCAATCAGACCAGCCTGACAGATTTGTGGATTTGTTCATCAGAAATAAAAATGTCTGATTAAGTGTGTTAAACTACATGAATTGGAGCAGTGTCAGCACTCCTGGCTACTACCACATGCAGTCATCTGTCCTCACCAGTGTTTGGTTTTCTTCAGCTCTTGAGGATAGGATCCCCCTCTTGGTGAAGATGGTTTTCTCACTTGTGGAGCAATGGCTATTCAACAACAGGGCATGAAACCATCAGCCATTAGCTTCATTTTCCTCCAGAAAAATGAGCATGTGATCTTAGCTCATTAATAGATGATAGATCATAGATGATAGCAAGACTTAGGAGTAAGCTGTAGGAACAGAAAGAACAATCAGAATAATCTCATGAACCAATTTTGCTGCCATTGACCAACAGTCACAGAGCTCATATATGTCAGAGCGTAACGGGCTGTAATAAACACACTACAGCTGTGTCCAGGCTCAAAACCACAGATGACTGGTCTAGTGTTGGCAATAACTTCCAGTTTTAGCAGGAGATTGGACTACAGACCTGCATAGGTCCCTTCCAACAAGCTTTTCTGGGCCCCTGCCCTGTCCTGTCATGTTGCACAATGAGCGAATGTTCCCACCCTAGTGATAAAGAAAGGGGTCCAAGGATGGCAAGAAGATACTGCATATACATAAGGGAATCATTAGAGGGTTAAAAACAATATCACAGTGTTGCTTTCTTTTTCTTTGTAAGTCTTTAGTTTGCTTCTTTGGAAGGGACTCAGTTAATCGAAGGCATCAAGAACGGGGTGCTGAAGAGGCTTATGGCAAACAGGGACAACAGGAAATGCAAGGCTGAGACAAAATACTGAGATAGTGGGTGGAGAGCAAAGCAATCTGTATCAACCATAGAGACTACCTAGCCTCTGAGTTTTCCGTGGAAGTCTGACGTTTTTCCCATTTAAAGGGAAATCACAAATATTTTTGGCTTTAGGTTTAAGGTTTTTCCATGAGATACACAGAATATTGCACAGTTCGAAATGCAGTATTGGAAATCACTGAGAAAGTGTCACCTCTTGGACATTATAGGAGTTGCTAAAGGCGCTCAAAGGAGGTTTATCCCAACCCTTTTTATTATTTGAACCTTATACGTATAATCATAGAATTGTTTAGGTTGAAAAAGACCTTCAAGATCATTGAGTCCAACCCTTAACCCAGCCTGTCAGGGCAAAACTAAATCATATCCTTAGGTGCCACAACTACACCTCTTTTAAGTATCTCCAGGAATGGTGACTCAACTACTTCCTTGGGTAGCCTGTTCCAACGCTTGACAATCCTTTTAGTGAAGAAATTTTCCCTAATAGCCAGTCTAAACTTTCTCTGTTGCAACTTGAGGGCATTTCTTCTTGTCCCCTCATTTGTTACTCGAGACAGGTGAGGAGAGAAATGGGCCCTTGGTCCCTTCTGTAGAGACTGAAAGTAATAATTAAAATTTCTCAGGTCTTGAGTGCTCTTGTGCCCAGCTCATGTACCTTGTACCTGGTACATACCCAGGTTTGGATGTAGAGAACATTTAAGAACGTCTTCCTTATCTCTGAGGACATTTGCATGCCTCACTGTTCCTCTTGCATAATGAGGGAAGCCTGACCCTCCAGCTTGTGAAAATCACCCCACAGGTATGGCACTTTTGCGTTACAAGTTTAGCCTGGGTCTGGTGACCCAGCCCGGACTGGGAGGGCTAACTTGACCAGTCAGAAAATGGCAAGCTCAGCTCTGCAATGAGCTGCTCAGCTGAGCTGCTGCTGCGTGGGATGTGAGGATGAGAAACTCTTCTGTATTGCGATCTGGGACACAGCACAGCCCTGTCTGTGGGCTTCACTGCGAGCCAGTCACATAAACACTCCTTTTCCTGCAACTAAATTTTAGAAGAGTGCTTAGCATAGTTTGAGTATCCCAGTGGGGGGTGGGGGTAAGGGAGCAGCTATGGGGCTCTTCCTCTCACTCTTCATCCTCATGGGAATTAAACATGAGATCTAAGTGCTTGCTTTTCTGAAGCTATTACTGGCAACCAATGCAAAATGTCCCTTTTCCTGACAAGTAAATGACCTGCTAAGTACAAGCTATAAAAATTCAGGTCATGTTTTCTGTTTCATTAATATGCTGCCTGACAAAGCCTTTCCCTGCTGAGGCTCTCTGCTGGGGAATGGGAGTTAGAAAACCCTTAAGGATTTCTCACTGTCATTATGAGATAGAAAGACAAACAGGCTTCTAAGGGAAAGAAGGCTCCCAAAGGACAGACTGTCTTTGTGTCTTGATCCCATGAACAACCACAGGAGGAGGCAAGTAATATCATTTACACACGCAGTTCCAGTAGCCGTGGAGTTTGAATGCTTTTATGTTTCACTAATAGCTGGGCCTGACTGTCCCAAAAGTCAATAGAAAGGGGGTTTTGATTGCAACAGGCAGTGGACCAAAAATGTTGTTCAGACACAGAAATGTTTGTAAAGTTGACAAGGAGAGGCAGAACAATATTAATTGGAAAGAGAATCTAAGGGAGAGCCTCTCTGAAATACTTTTCTACAAAAATCATAGAATAATTTAAATTCAAAAACATCTCTCAAGATGATCAAGTAAAACCATTAACCCAGCACTGCCAAGACCACCACTTAACTGTGCCATGTCTATACCACGTCTATACATCTTTTAAATACTTCCAGGGACAGTGATTTCATCACTTCATGGGCAGTAAAGAAATTTTTCTTAACATCCAATCTTCATCTTCCCTGGTGCAACTCGAGGCCATTTTCCGTCATCTGGTCACTTGTTACTTGGGAGAAGAGGCCAACCCCCACATTGCTAAAACCTCCTTTCATTGAGTTTGTAGAGCATGATAAGGTCACCCCTGAGCCTCTTTTTCTCTAGGCTAACAAAACACAGCTCCCTCAGCCACTCCTCATAAGACTTGTGCTTCAGACGCAGTCTTTGGGCAAGCAGCATCAAGAATTTACTGGAGAAGGTTGTTCTTTCCACATGGAACTGTCTTTCAGAAATCAGAAAACTGTTTCCCTGCAGGAGACATTCAAGGTGGGTTCTGAGGGTGCATCCCTTCTAGATGTAATTGCAAGGATTTTCCATAAAGGATGTAGGGATGATGGACCTTCATTCACATGCTTGACTAAGACTAGATTAATAATCTAATGATGGATTCTGTATGCAAAGCCTTTTCCCTGTGTAGGGAGTTTGGGTCTGAATGAATTTGAAGAACATTAGGTTTTCCTCTTTGCAATATTGACTAGGATGCATCCCACCTTCCTGACTGAGTTCTCTGGGCTTGCAGGGTGGTAACTGATGTGCTGGCAGTGAGGGCAGGCTGTCCTGTCCAGGGCTGAGGTCTGGCTTTCTGCCTCCAGGTCAGTCCCCATTCTCTCATCTGTGCTGCTTCCTCAACTACAAGCTGATAAAGTGAGTTTCACATAGAGAGCATGGAGGCTGAGGTGTAGCACAGAGAGCCAAAATGTAACCTAACAGGTCACTGCCATTCAGAGGGTTATAAATATTCCCTTGAGCCACTGGGTATTCTCAGGTTTGGAATTCAGGTGTTCTGATGAATTACTTCTTTCCAAAGGTGGGTTTTAGGGACCTGGCTGCTTTGTGTCCTCCTTTGTGTTGCTCACTACCATGTGCCTTGTTCTCTACAGTGCTCCTGCCCAGAATGCCAATGTTTTGAAGTAGCACCATCAGCTCCATTCCAGCAATACTCAGCCTGCAATGAATGCATTGATTCATAGCTTATTTTCAAAGCCAGAAGGAATTGCTATGCTGATCTGCTCTGACCTCGAGCATGCAGTGGGCACAGGAGTATTTATGGCTCTGTTTACAGCATTCTGCTCTGTATACAGGCAAATAAGGAAAGTAAAGAGCAGGTTCCCTGTCCCAGCGTAGGTTTGGCAGCCACTACAAGCTCAACTGCTTTATTGAGGTATTGCCCTCAGTAACTGGAAGGGCAGACTAACCCTGCCAATTCGAGAGTTTGTGGGCAAAGAGCCACCCACACATAGCCCTTGTGCATATATCTGTGGCCTGACTGCAGCAGAAGCAAATTCCAGGTGCAAGGACAGAGACCTGGAAAATCCTGGGTCTGTTTCTTAGTCTCCACAGTAAGCCTGTTTTGTGTCTTCTCTTGAGGGATCATCTGTCCTATGTTCTAAACATGTTGAAGCAGCCCAAAAGATACATAAGATCACTGGATAAGATGATTGAAATTAGCCTACAAATAATAAATAACTTGTAGGAAGGCTCTAGAGAATAGAGGGACAGAGCCATCAACAACTGCAGCTGCTTGCAGTTCTCACAGTATACTCTATCTCAGCATGTGTTCCCTGATTTGTATTTGGAGTCGCAGGCTAAAACACAGAATGCTCCAGAGCACCACCTGCCCAAAGCTCAAGTACTCCATGAAGATTAGCTCTCTTCTGTGTGAGAAATTGAGATCATTAAAATTGAAATAATGCTAAAAGTTACCTTGCTTTCCACTTGCTGTGTCCTGCCTTCATGCCTTGCAGCACGCAGACAGTCTCTAGGCCATTTGTCTTTCTCTTGTGCTTTAATTCTGTTGCCTTAGCTCTTGATATGTGGCGAATGCTCAACCAGAAACATGAGCCATAATGAGATATATTAACTAGACAGATTACCTAGTTTTCCTTCCTGTTCAGTCTCAGATTTCTGCAGGTTAGTCCCATGCAAATGTTTGTGGACTGCCATTGCAACAAAAAAAGGCCTTGCAATTATTTTTCTAGAAAAATTGAATTTACAGTATGTCTAAGAATAGGATTTTCATAGCTAAATTTTGCTAGAGTTCTGATTGACATGTCTCCCATCAGGTTCAAATTCCCCCGAGAGCCTGCTTTTTTCACCAAACTGTATTGGTGAGTGAATATATAATTGACTAACATTGTGCATCCCTCAGATGAAATCCCTAAGAGAGAAAGTAATTGCCTTTTTACATGCACAAATGGTAAAATCAGCTGGAGCTAATGCTTTGATAGCTAAGAGAAGCAGTTATTAATATTTCTGCATGGAAGTAGCACAGCCACCAAGGCCCTCGCAACAGTGAATCTCACAGTCTTGCTCTTGGGCAAAGTCATCTCTAATCAGTTCCATCTCTCTCCAAGCAGCACACCCAGCAGTGTGAACAAATTGCCTGGAAATGTCGTCATCAGGCTTCATCTGGCACTATCTCCTCCTCTGTCTGGGTCATTGACTTCCTCATCTCTGCTGTGCCTTAAAACTCACATCATATATTAATTTGTGGCTCTCCAGTACTGAAGCAGCTGCACTGTGCCTTCCCTGCTCAACACTAACAGATTTCAGCCTCTGAAGTGTCCTTCAAATGCTGCTCACATGAAGATCTCCTGAATGTGTCTCAAGTGGCCTCCCTGCCTGCTACACAACAGCATGTGCTCTGCCAGCTTTTGTTTCATCACAAGAGAGCTTAGAGCTGTTCTGCTTTCGGAAGTTGGGTAAGATTCGGTCTCCTTCCTACAATGACTCAGTATGCTGGAAAAATGACTTCTGCGTTGTATGAGCAGCTACTGTGGAGCTCTCAGAGCTGTGCCAGTCTCTGCTAGCCACCAGCTGCCCTCTGGAGAGCCCTTTCACCAGCAAAGAGCTGGGGCTGCTCCACGCTCTGGTCTTACGATTGCTAAATATAGAGTCCATTGATAAATAACATAAATGCATGAAGGGCACAAGAACCAGCAGTTGTTGCAGTTAACTAATATAGCCTTTTCCTCTGTTCTTTTGCTAGTATCTCTGTGACCTTTCAATATCACTCTTTGCATTTTGAGTAGATATCTCTGCACACTAGATTCATACTAAGTTCATGTTGCAAGAGTGACCAAGATTGGGCCCTTCAGAATGTAATTCAGCCCAGAGAAATGATTCTGTAAGAGATAAAGTCTTGTCTGGCAACTGATGCTGTTGTCACTCTCTGCTTGCACTGGTCAGTGCTGTCAGGTCTGCTGCCATCATTTAATAACCAGGTATCACTCAGATCCTCCGTCAGCTCTGTTTGCTGAGTTGAAGCTAATTTGAGCACCTGCACCACAAACTTGCCTGCTGTAGGTTTGAACAGATATTTCCAAGGATCTAATCTGGCCAGCAGAAACAAAATTTCCTTGTGTTTTATTAGAACAATTAAAGTCCCATTTTTCTGCAATACTTGTGAACTGAACGCATCTGACATGGAAATCAGTGAAAGAAGGTAAGACCTCAAATGTGAAGCCCTTACTCCTAAACTAATGGTGATGATAATGAGAATAATTCCATTCAAGGGAAGTGTCAGATAAAATGAGCCTATTTCCCTAGGGAAGTGCATTATTTTACAAAGCTCTGCAGATCCTTACCCTTCTAAAAACCAAATTAGCAGTGTCTTTGTTTTGTAGCCAAACTCCTCATCCTAGGTCTGGAATATGTCCTGAAAAATATTTCTAGAGAATCCCCTGTTATAAGTAACCTGAAGGAGAGAAGTATTCTATGTATCCTTCCTAAAACAAAGAGCAGTAGGTTGCAAAAGGGTATGGAGAAGAGGCTGATCTTTTCTACTAGAGAAGAAAAATGATATTGAAACTGATGTTTGCACTGTGTGTTCAGGATGAGTCACATGAAAGGCAAATTGAGATAAAAGACTCCTGAAAGAAAACGACTGATTTTAATCTCTGTATCCCTGCTTACATGGTCTTCGCTGTAGAAACAAAAGCACTGCACTCCCCTGCAATCTCTCCTTCTTAAAAGGTGCAGCACCACCAGCTCCCCTGACCTTGCTCACTGTGCCCTCACTGTATGTTCTCTATGCCTAAAGCCCTCCAGGAGGTTTTTTTCTTTATGACTTTTTTGGTGGTGCTCATGGTCAGCCTGTCTCAGCCCTCCTGCAGCTGTTAGAGCCACACTATGACCCGTCTCAAGTCTCTAGCCTCACGGGCTCTGAAGCAGTCACATGTGAACTTTTACCACGTTTCTGTAGTTGCATGGAAATATCACTAGATGTCCTCTACTGCTAAGTAGCTTTACCATGGCCTGTGCCAAAGCACCAGAAAAAATCAGTGAAATCAATCTCAGCTGTTAAAGCTGCCTATTTTATAGCTTCATTGTTCCTAGTCCATAGATGCACAGCCATATTGCTCATCCATAGCCTGCAGGAGTGATCTGCTACTTCTGGCCAACTGGACTTACAGTGGCAGCAAATCTACTGTATTGGTTTTGCGCAGACTTGGAGCCAAATGGCAGCGGTAAGAGCACCTCAACTTTTTCCTTTGCGGCTCACTTGAGGCTCAACCAACAGATAGCACTCAGGCTTTTGTCTCATTGTGTTCCTCTCCAAATTCAACACCAAGGGTCAAGCCTGCAGGGTTGCACTCTAGAAAGATCTGACACAGTGCAGAATGATGCATGTATCTCTGCAGGCTGAAGTCAGGTACAGCTCCTTGATTCAGCACAACCTGTCTGCCCTCCAGGCAGTGACACCAGCAGCACCTTGGGTTGGTTCATGGGACGGCCACCACATCCCTTCAAACCCCTTCTGATTTCTCTGCAGGGATGTGGTGTTGGCAGGAACTTGTACAGATTAAAATCCTACTCGTTGGTTGTACTAGTCCTGTAGAGAAAGCATAACTTTTTTTTTTTTTTTTTGTGCTAAGGAGATGTGCCAGCCCTTGTGCTTGCAGCTTCCCACTGAAGATCTGGAACAAGGGAAGTGTCCCCAGCAGCCAGAAAGGCTGCTAAGAGGCTCATGCCAAGAGGCTCATGCTGCATGAACCCACTTAGATTTAACGTGGGATAATAAACAGCCAAATCCATCTAAACCTCATAGCAAAAAATTATGCTGCATAAATAATGAGTCCTCTGATTTAGAGAAAGTTTGCCCGAAGTATAATCTGACCTGAGCAGTTCAGAGACTGTATGGTCACTTTAATCTATTCAGTGAAGCTGAAAACAGACTGGAAATGTCATGTGCTCAAATCTGTATGGGGGAAAATGTTGGCTGAAATTTTAAGACACTTTTCTTTTAGCTTTGTATTTAGTTCCACAGTTTGAGGCATCGCCCATCCTGCACTCACATTCCCCCAGGGAGCGTTGGTAAAGGGAAAGCTCTTCATGCCTCTGCCTCTGCTGTCAAACTGAACGTGATGTTTTGTTTGAAGGTTCCTTGGGGTGACTCAGCAGGATACAAAAATGCACTTAAATAGGAGTTGTATTGTATAAGCGCTCAACCACAGCAGCAATTCCCCTTTAGCAATGTTGTTAATGAATACACACTACAAGAAATCTAATGCTGCTCCAGATACTGGCTGGAATTGAAAGAAGACTTTTTGGCTTCCCTCTCCAATTTTAGTATTTCTTATGGGCAGGAAGGCTATTGAGAACTAACAAATAGCTTAGATATCTGACATACAGGAACCAGACCATGGGCTTTTCCTCTCAAACAAACCTTGGTATGAAACATATTGGAGATTTTCAGGTTTGGAAGCCTGGATATTGGACTTGGTTTGCAAATGCAGCTATCTCCACAGAAGCAGAAATGTGCCTTCTCTAAAGGGTGGTCTGTTTAAAATGTCCAAATATAAAGCTGCATGCTCAGATTTTAATATCTAAACCCCAAATCTTTGGCCTGCTGCTCCCAGGACTTCTGTCCCTCCAGCATTTAGTGACAACATTTCCACACCTTTGAAGGTATATAAATTGTTTGGTGTGTACAGCTTTGCCAGTTCTGCCCTCACTGGTGGCGAGATGTGCTGATAGCAAAACCCACATTCCCCAGAGCCAGTCATGTCCATCGCTGCACTGCAGTCTGCCCGGGGAAATCGAGGGGAATGTTTTGTCCTAGAAGTTTGTAGTTTGTAGCCAACACAGAAGTTGAGTTTCACATCAAATTCAGATGCAAACATGTGACAAATGCATGTCTTACAAATCCAGCTATCGATTCACGTGAACAAAACATCCCTGCCCTGCAGTCCGGTTGGGAAAGCCTGTGGGGGAGTCTTCCTGAACATGACTTGTGTGTCCCCAGATGGGGTGAGATTAGTCGAGAATTTGCAGGGTGAGCAGTCACGGGCATCATAGCCAGGTGTGCTGTGGCAGCTTGCTGTAGGTCTGCTCCCTCTCACCTCCTCCAAGCTGCTGGACCAGTGCAGATTTTGAGAGAGACAGACACTCATGTATCTTGGCTGTAACATGGCAGTGTGCTCCTCTCTGCCTCTTATTTATGTGGGACAGACAGTATAGAGTCTGTCTTGTTTCATGCATGCTGCAGCACAGTGCCAGACTGCCTCGAGTAGACCTTTTTTGGGAGTACTGGAGTGAATGTAATGCTAATTCGGCACAAGGGGAGATCTGAGGCTGTTAACTTGTGTTTAAGAACCATTTCAAATCTCTGTACCACTACTTTGCACACCAGCAAGGAGATGAGCCTTGACCCAGCAAGATAAATCAGCAGCTGCCTAAAATACAGCCCGCGGAGGTGCCCTGGGTGCTCAGCACGTCCCTGGGCATCCCACAGGGTTGTGCCAAGATGTTTCTGTGGCAGGACAAGGGGCACAGCCAGCCCAGCCCCTCCTTACTGCCATGGATTATTCTCACATGGCCATTTTAATTGTCATGCCCTCTGTGAGGGCAGCGTGTGGCAGGAACTATGTGCCCGTGTAGGAGCAGGGCTTTTGCTCCTCTCAGGTGCAAGGTGTGAGGTGGCAAAGGAGCGTGCAGGTGAAAAGTGAAGTGCCACGTTGGTTCTGCCTCCCAGTGCCAGCCAAGGGTGCAAAGAAGAAGTAGGAAACTGCCCAAGTGTTCCCCGAGTTCCATCTAGGATGAGCTCTGGTGAATTCAACAGAAATTGTTATTGCCGTAAGAGTCGATGAGGCTTCCTCGTATTTAGTACGAATAAAAGGGGGGAATACGGGGGAAGTGGGACTAGTATGCATATAGTATCTGGTTCTCAAAGGCTCGGTATGTGCTGTGTTCATCTGCCACGAAGGGCGCTTGTATCACCCCGTGCCCTCCGGCTGCTGCCCCGTCCATCAGCAGAGAACCGGCTCTTTGCTCCTCCTCCTCGTTTATTGGCGGCGGCACAAACCCCCTGGGTCGGGAGGGTCTCTCCGCTCCCCTTCAGCCACAACTCCCCGGAGCCGGGAGTGTCGGGCGGGCCGAGCCGGCCAAACCCACCGGACCGAGCGGCTTAA